>JAQGAE010004792.1:0-12213 GCA_034696685.1 Julus scandinavius | reverse complement strand
CGCGTCATATCCGGCCTTAGCAGACGAATTCTTGGCTCACTTTACGCCATTTTCGCCTGGTGTGCCACGGGCTTTAATGTCTGGAAACACCAAAGTTAATCAGGTAGTAGGCGGGCTTGGCGTCTAAACGAGCGTCTGATTACAAATCGCTCCACTTTCTTGGCGTTTTTTTTGCGCCAACACATGAGTTTTTCTCTGCAGATAGTACCTCACAAAAAAGTTCAATAAATTTGCAGGTTCGCAATTTGGCTATTGCTCGCACCTGCATTACGCCCTTGCGTCACGCAACCGACAATATCTTGTAATTATTCGGGGATCTCGGTGTCATCCATCTTTTCCTGTGCTTTTGCCCTTTTTCGTGAAAACTTTCTTGCTCATTTCTCATCTAAGATGGCATGATTCCGGCCGCCAATGGACGCAGGCTTGCATGACGTCACGCCCTTATGCCCATCCAAATTACCCCAAAATGGGCCAAAAGCGGAACGCGCGGACATGCAAGGATTACTCTGTATTTGTTTCGGATTTGATTCTTACCCTCGTATATTGCTCATCATCCATTTTTATTATGCTTTTTTTTCTTGCATTTTCACCTTTTTTGAGTGATTTTGATCACGTTTTTAGCTTTCTCACCTGCCTAATTTTACACAAAAAAGTTCAGAAAAGTCGTCGGGCGGATGTGGGGGAGTGGTTTAACCTACCTGGCACGCGACTGCCACGCGACATGGCTGCACTCTCATTGGTGGTCATGTGATACCTGCAACACGGCACCCCCTAAATTGCAAAATTTGCAAATATTTTTTGTTCTTGAAATTTCTTTTGTTGGAGTTGATGAATTCCCAGTTTTGTTTTAGAACTTGTTTTAGAATTTTGTTTAACGAAATTGCAATGTTTGTCTACTATTGAAGACAGAATATATGAAGCTGAATTGTAGTGATATTAACTGTTTTTCAGAGATGTTATAGACATGATCAAAGCTTGTTTTTACTTAAAAAGGCAAGTGTTGTTCTTGCATATTTGAAGCGTTTGTTACATGGAAAAAAATATATAACACGTAAATTTGAAAGTTTTTGACATGCCTTACTCATGCATGCATCGTTGACTTCAACGATTTCTTGCAAAGATAGTTTTTTTTCTTTACATATTAAGAAAGAATAAATTTATTTCATTTGTATGTCATTATCATATATGGGTAGATCCGAAGCACGCACACAATTTTTGAGGTTATTTCCACAAAACGATAAAACTTATTTTGCCGGCGTCTCGAGTGGTTACCTGGAATGATAAATTTCCTTGTAAATGTACAGGGTGTCAGTTTTATGCTACCAATTAATCGATATTCTACCACATTTTTATGCATACAGCGGTGAAAAAAGTCATGTCTCGTTTCAAGAAATTAAATAAAATTAGAAATAAATTCCATGTGTAGGACACCCTGTACATTCGCAATATGAATATACAAATAATTGAGTTCAGACAAAACTATGTTAACATTTCTGTATTTGGCTAAATGGCGCAATATTGAAATACAAACTATTAAAATTCAATTAAATACTAGTTCATGTCATATATGTTGTACATTTCAATAAAAAATATATAGAGATAAAAACCATTTTGATTATCATGTACAAGAGCTAGGCTTTGCCTATAGGAAAAAATGACCAATGTGCTTTCATATTTTCCAAGTCCCACATGTACCACGTAGACGATTTGGTCTACCATAAATAAGTCCAGCTGCAACTGAAATAATTTACATTTTTTTCCATATCAATATTGTTAATTCCGTACATGTCAAACGAATGAAAATAATATACAACAGATACTCAAGAATCCAATTTGGATTACAGTGTTATATCCCGATGTGCCATAATGAGGTGGGGGAAGAAGACAATGCGATTTTTAAATTGCTGCTCCAGGGCTATCAAATGCAAATAAAACTAGCTGGAATCAAACACTGGTATAGTTTTTGAGACTAAATAATAGTCTGTAATATTTTCAACAAAACCGGACAAAGATAAGATACAAATGTTAGTACAGTAGAACCTCCGTTTGCGAACTTAATCCTTTCCTTGACCTTGTTCGTGAACAGAAAAGTTCGTGATCCGAATCAATTTTTCCCATTGCAACTAATGTAAGTCCAAATAATGCGTTCTTTGTCAGAATTTTTTTTAGACATGTTATGGCTTTATGTATGGAAATAATACAGAAAAGAAATATAACAATAATATTAGAAGAAAGCAGTTTAATATAAACACCCATGATTTCCAACATTATAGGAAATAAAGACACCCACTTGGTGTTGTCATGCTGACGTTGCTGTGAATCAAGTTCATTTGCAGATTTTCAGATTTCAGAAATTTACTTTAACAAACATTGTTTCGATTAGGAAAATTTGTATTATTATTCTCTATTCTGTTGTTAATTATATGATTTAAGTCTCAAATCGACGTCATCAATGGATTGTCATCAATTGCATCTGCAATCGGCGTGAATAAAACAAAAGACAAACTTTTGCCATATTGACAATGTAGGTATTTCCTTGAAACTAATATCGATTTTAATTTAAATCCTTGGAAATTATAGCAAATTTTTTATGTTTCATGTATTTAGTAAAACTAATCCGTAACAAAGATGTTCTGTTGGAACTAGTAAAACGATTGCAGAAACTCGGACCTTTGATTGGTGGTCCAGAGAAATGTGTTCGTGAACTGAAACATCGTTCGTGAAGAGGAACAACAAATGGTGTTTGTAGACTTATTTGTTCGTAAACAGAGACGTTCGTAAACCGAGGTTCCACTGTACTTTTGAGGATAAACATGAATACCCTTAAAAAAAGCGTTGTATAAGCAATTTTGCATATACGTACACTGTGAGTTATAAAAAGTAGAACCCAATAAAAAAATCGCAGCTTCGTGAAAAATGCTTCGATTTAAATTAAATTTGGCACTTGCATTGAAAAATGGTGTAGGAACAAAAAAACTTTTTCCTGACATTCGACAAACCTCGGATTTTTTCATTTCTCAACAAGATGATTTCTCACTGTGCTCGAGAAACAGTTGAACTGCTGCAACGGGAAACGCCACAAATTCATCGAACCCAGCCACTGGCCACCAAACAGTCCGGACTTGAATCCAGTGGACTAAACAATTTGGGAAGTTCTCCAGGAAAAGGTTTACACATCGAAGATTAATAATATCGAAGGCTTGAAACTATGAATTAAGAAAACTTGGAAAACTCGACCATCGTATAATTGATTCGTCAATCAAATAATGACGCGTTTGACTCCGGGCTTGTGTAAAGGTCATTGGAGGACATTTTAAGCACATTTTATAATTTAGATATTTCTATTCCTACATTATTATTCTATTGTAAGTGCCAAAATTAATTTAAATCGAAGCATTTTTTCAAAGTTGTGATTTATTTATTGGGTTCTACTTTTTAATGACTCACAGTGTATTGTGAAAAGTATGTTCTGGAAGTTTCATGGAATTTCGAAAACAAGAGGTTTATGGTTGTTGGAAGGCCAGTTTTTGTGTAGAAATGAGATATATAAGATAACTTTCCATGAGCACACCTCATCCTCTTGTTATACATATCACACTCTGGTAAACAGACTACTTAAACAACATACCTTTAAATAATATTCAGCTTCACCATTTGATAATATTAATTTAACAATATTATAGGTATCGTGAAACTGTATAATTCTCCACAATCCGGGATTTGCATAATATGGTAAAATGCTGTGAAATTGGTAAGCGCTATGAAAGTGTTCTTAGAAAACATTACCAAAAAACTCATGAAAACTGTCTTTAAAGATTTTTTTTGCTACCATCCACGCCGTATTATTTGAACATCTTCTCCAAATTTAAATACTTCGACATGCAATACAACATTTAAAAATGCATTTGAAACATGTCAGTTTCAGTATGAGTGTGCATAGAATGACACTGGAGGCAATTTACGACTAAGCAGAAAATATTCTGCCATAAAAATGCATAAACGTTATTATTATATACAGTAGCTGCACTTTTTTAGGGTTAAATGTGTCAAAAAAATTCAGATTTTAGAAATGATGCAGTTTTTTTTCACCGGGAAATGTAAATAAATGGTACTATTAAATTCCTCCATTAATTGCATAATATTCAAATTTAGGGCAGTAGATTTTCTGTTGGAGGATTTTTATCACTATGTAACTTTCAACGCAGCAAAAGCATACCGTGAGCGATACTTGCGAATGTTGCTAAAAAAAGCAGGTTATGTATCAAAAATAACAACTACACGTGACATCGTGTAGCCACACAAAACGTGTTGCCCTCCTCAAAAATTTGAATACTTGCATTCTTCAAAGTTTAAAATCAGCGCAGGATTTCACGAGAACAAAAACATGGCCGCCGCTGAAAATTCGCCTGCGAACTTTTCAGAACATGCCGAGTGGCGCCCTCAGACGTTAAGGCAACGCAGTTTGGTGGGTGGAACCCTGGAAGCGTACAGAAAGGTGGTCCTATCATCACGCAGCGGGGGCTCCAGTTCCCCTTGCGCATCCACATCCGGTGCTGCGGCGCCCCCTATCGCCTCTTCGGCCATCGGCTGCTGACCATCGGGCGAGGGCGCTCGCCGTTGGCGGATTGTCATCTGCGGGTCGCTGTAACCAGGCCCCATGAGCGAGGCAAAGCACAACTTTCGTTCTTTGATTTTCATACGTACGTAGTCCTCCAACAGGTACAGATGCTCGTCGTTCACTTCTGGTAGCGTCTCACGCATAAAGTCTGCCAACCGTACTACGTACTCCACGTTGTGGCCGCATGTGCCACTGGCCGCCACGATCTGGTTGGCCAGCTCCATCATGGGAGCAGGACCCAGGTATCCAGCGTTCTGGGGCGTGGCAATGTACACCATCACTGGAAATGATGCCCCGTCCTTGCTGGTGAACTCCACGATGGTCGTCTTGTAGCCGCCTAAAGTGCCCTCGCGGTTCTCCAGGTAACTGAACGTGATGGACATCTCATCGTCTGCTAACTCAAATGCCGTACCCCAGGTAGAGCCCTGCAAATTAGACAAAAAAAATATTATTAGTTGGGTACAAATTAAAAGTTGCGTCTAGTAAGTCTATCGGTACCAAAGAACGCGGTATGGAATGTCTTTCAAAGAATTAACTTGTATAACTTCAGTCTCCAGCAAATTTGCAGGTACAAACTCAAGCATATTTCAAATATTTCAAGTATCATGCTTGGAATTTTCAAGCACCCTTTCCCACAACATTTTTTTTTAAAGTGTCTGACTCATTTTTATAAACAACAGTTCTAAGGTTTTCAAGTCTCATGCTTGGAATTTTCAAGAACCCTTTCCCACAACATTTTTTTTAAAGAGTCTGACTCATTTTCATAAACAACAGTTCTATGGAAATTTGGAAATTAAATTCCAGCATAAACTAGTGTTTAACAGACATTTTCAACATAATTCCAGACTTTTCCGGGGGGTTAAAAATTTAAAACACATTTCTCGATTTTCTAGGCTACCGGACATACTGAAATAAAGCAACTAATTTTAATAATGGCCCCACTTGTATAACAACTAAAGAATCCACGAGGGCTCATCTTAGGTTCACAGGGGGGCACATGACAATGAAAATCAATAAAGTGGGGAAATGTACTATAAACCTAGGAAAAGTCGGGAATAATGCTTGAAATTTCTGCTGAACACCAAGTTGTTGTGGAATTTGGTGTCGAGGTCAGAAATCCGAAAAAAACATTTTTTTAAAAAATCTCTAGAAACATTTTCAGACTTTTCGGAAAAATATTGTGGTAACTGGTCATGGGAAAGGATCTTTGAAATATGCTTGAATTTTTTCCGGCAAATTTAGCGCATGGATTCACTGTATTTGAACATGATAACTTGAACATAAGAGCATTTTAATTAATCATATCACTTCACAAGGAAGCACTGGTTTCTAGATAACTTTTTAATCACCCATGTACAGTAACAAATCGGATTTGCACACACTTGTTATGGCGTGCTAAAGTTCAATTTTAGATAAATTAGCAAAATAATCTTTTAAATTCGATCTGTTTTGATATTTAATTAAATTAACATTAAATCGACCTGCGATGTTCATTGGTTATGATGTCTGCCAATAAATCTTAAGACGGATGTTATAAATTTCCTCCATTCACACGGCTACTGGCATATTTATCTCAATGGGCAGTTCAAAATACAAAACACACCGAATAATATACTGTGTTGTATGGACGTGCTCATAGCTTGTCGGTATAACTCATACATTACAAAGTATATATAAGGTTCATTACATATCAATTTACTTGTCAAGGTGAAAATGATTGTATGATTGATCGAGCCATAAATAACATGTTGTAATTATGCAGTTAACTGGTTGTTAAGGTCTAAATTTGAAAAAAATGTGTTCAGAAGAGTTCTTTTACATATATGTAAAACTTTATAATCACATATGGTTATGGTGGTACATTAAAGGAGCATCAGGAAACCAAAATAAATCGCTGACTTGAATCATTAATCTTAATGTCAAGTGAAATACAGAAGATACTCAACATATACACAACATGAAATTAGCATAAATCAACATTAATGATGAATTAATGATTGCATGACCAAAGGCTTTTAGTAATCACTCATAATTGTGTATTATAATATATCTGAAAACTGGTTAAGCCACGCTTAACAATATTTCTGTGCAATAAGTTTTACTATCTCTTGTATACTTTCAAATTTCACTTAAAGAGGCTTTTGTTTAAAAAACATATATGCATCAAAGATCAAATTTAGTGCTAAAAGCACTTAATTTGAAAAATTACTAAGTGCTTTTAACGAACAAAATTAGTTAAATTATTCCAACATTTTGTAGTTTATTCCATTTGCAGAAACTATTTATGCTATTTTGTACCATAGGTGGTGTCAAAGAAACAGAAAAAAATTCTGTTTATTTTCATTGTAGATGTGTCCCATACTTTAACACACCAATTAGCTTTATTAAACTTATTTTAGTACAATCCTTTGTTTGTATATAACCGTATATAATTTGGAAACTCATTTTTTTTACATAAATCAGTTTTCTTCAGGTTTTAAATAAATAAAGGTAATAAATATTAGTTTAACCGAATTAAAAATTGAACAAAAATTCCTATACCTGCTCTACTGCTATTTTGTTTTAAAGATTGGCAATTGGATGGATAATTGAACTATTTGGAACTATTTATGAACCAAAAACTGCAGAAATTTATGAAAAATTGTCGTATTTCCTCAATAAGAGTGCAGTTTTTTCTGCAGGAAAAGTTCAATTTTTGTTCATTTTTGAAATGAAGAAATTTGAACTTTTCAAATTGCACTTTTACTGCAGAATGCTATTTTTCATACAATTTTGCAGGTTTTCGTTTGAACTTTATCTGCAGTAAAATTCAAATTTTGTCTTTCACAGTGACATTTTCGGAAGTAAAAGTGCAATTTTTATGCAATAAAAGTGAAATTTTGCGGTAATAAGAGTAAGAGTTTTAAGTAATAAGAGTGAATTTGCCCCAAAATGTAATTTTTCCTCGTTAGTGCAATTTTTCTGCAATAAAAGCATAAGTCTGCACTTAACCTTATCGACAGCCAAAGATCCTGCCATATGGGCTCACTTCCGGATATGGGGACCATGGTTCAGAAAAAATAAATGTAGGATTAGTACAACATACGACCTGTTAATGTATTTTCAGCTGCATGGCCAACGTAATTAAAATTGGCAGCATGTCATGCCAGGTGAAAAACACCTGTTTTGGTTTGTCTTAGCCATCGATGTATAATTGCACTTTTAGAACATGAACCTATAGTTATTGATTTCCCGTGTCATAATTTAGTAACAACGAATTGGTTAGCAAGTGCTCTTAGCCAACGTTATCATTGACAGATGTTTGGGCAGTGACGTCTGTTCATTAACTTAATGATGAAACTCTTATCGCTAAATGATTTTTATTTACCTCCAAGTCTTCCACTAAAGTGACCACACGTCCAGGCTGTAACACAAAAAAAGAGATAATCAGCAAATGGAATATTGACATTGCCATCAAAATAAACAACAGTTAATGAAATGGCAAATGCTCATCACTAATAGGAATGGTAAAGATGATGGAGACGTTAAATATTGCATTTCCTCGTATTGTTAAGCTCTTTTTTAATGTTAATCTACAATTTCCGAAAACTATAAGGCCCGTACAAAGAATGAAATATTTTAGTGAGTAAAGTTGAGTAAAGACTCAAATGTAAGAAAGTACTCTCCATCTTGCTCAAACTCGTACAACGAATGAAAGTTAGTGAATGCTCATACTCTCATTGAGAGAATTTACTCACCCTTAGTGAGTAAGATGTTGAGTCAGCTATCACCCTGTCTCATGATCTTACTCGCCATTGTTAAATGCTGTTTGCAATAGTATTATTGGCTTGATAATTGAGGGAAAATTCAAAACGATGCAAAACAATTTTTCATTATATGGTACAGTATCTTTTCGTTTCCTAAATTAAACATTGTTAACATGTTGTTGTAAGTAAACAATAACAACAAATTGTGAGGAAATGTTTGTTTCAGATCAATCAAATGCAATAGGGGATAGAGAGTAGAAATGGAACGCAGGAGGTATGAGATATTGCCAATAATTTAAAATTTGAAAGTGTAAAAAGTTTGACCCATGGCACTTGTGTACCCGCATTTGTTTGTGTAAAATGGTAACCTTCTGCTGAAACACAAGAATATGGGAAGGAAAAGTGTGGTTTCACTACCAAAAAGTATGTTTTTACTTCAAATATTAAACTCTTCTAAAAGTATTGTTTATAGAGGAAACGTTTTCAAATTAAGTACATTAATAGCAGTTAGGATGGTTATGATGTTATTAGATGTTTCACACCAATCTGCCAGGTCCTTTTAATCTTATGGTGTGTTTAGGACAAATACCTAGTGACAGATGGATTGGGACACAACAGTGCAGGAGAAACGGGACAGTCCCTGTTGCTGGAATTTTATGCATTTTTGCTTTTAGAACTGTAGCATGTACCGGAGGTCGAACGTGCAACAGTTCTTTTTTGTTTGATGTTAAAGCTGGTATTGTGTCGGTGAGATTTGCCAAGAAAAATAAAGTGGGTATGAACTCGAAGAAGCTGAAATGTATTTGTTGCAAAGAAAGGAGAATACCGTGAGTTTTAAATTTACTGATACACGAGTCATAAACATGGCTACAGGAGTTGATGTTATTCTGAAGCTTCCCCAGCCTTTTCTGTGTGGAGGAAAATCCAAATTGTGGGAAATCTATGCATTTTGCATCGATGTTAGTTAATTTTAAATAGTTCGTTATTTTTCGTAAAAAAATCTTGCTAAAAGGCAAAGTGTGTTCCTATTAATGCAAATACATAAAAAAAATTAATTTAGTGTGGTAAAATCCTTTGTATTTTCGTTTTAAAAACTGTCCCAATCCTCCTGCAATGCGGACACTGTGGAAAGTAGTTTTATTTAAATTATTTTTCTAATTTTAGCAATAAGAAAATATTTTCAACACTGTGCACAATATTCCCGATAGTATAAAGTAAATTTGTGAATATTAATAATTGGATTATTCGTTTTTTGACTCTAAAATATCTTTATACTTTTCAATAATTTTAAATAAATACTCCTTTCCCTCCTCTCCTAACCATGTTTTTATCAATGCCAATGGTATCCATTTTGAAATTATGATCATTTATCATGTCCTGGCTTATGCTTTTTGCATTCAATATCTAGTACTCATGCCTGGTAGCCATGAGCAAGATCATCAAGCAAAATCTCACTAGAGCATGAGCATAAGGTAGTTTATTTTTTTCATTCATGTACCAAGTGAGTAAGATGTGAGTATTTGCTTCCACCTAATACTCATGAGAGAAAGAGCAATACCAACTTGCTCATACTCTCTCAAATTTTGATTCATTGTACGGCCCTTAGTTTTGTCTTATAAATTTCTCTTTATTACATTTGTTATTTTAGTTAAAAATGTAAAATAAGCATATCACATCTTAAAGGTTTGATGACGAAGTTAGGTAAACACCTGTTGCATTTATTTGATCAATGCACGTGTATAAAATTGCATTTGTGACGTCCTTTTATATTTGTGATATATAACTGGTTATAGAAGTGGCGAAGCAGTTATCTGGAGCCAGTCTTCCATTGATCATTATCAATGGTAGACATTAGTTGCAAACTACATGCATTTGCCATCATTATGACAAGTGCATGCAGTTTGCAACAAAAAAACAGTCTGAAGGACTTTTTTTTCTAAAACTGACTAAGAATTTTATCAGTTATGATAAAATAGTATCATAGCATACGCATTATATTGTGTAATTATACATACAGGAAACTTATAGACTGGAACATGCCTGTATAAGGGAATATCAAAACAATGTTCTTCTATATGTTCTAATGAGTGGTGCTGTTAGTTGACAAATCTAATCATTCAATAATGTTGTGAAAATGTTATATCATATAACAAGTATTACAAACACATTTTGGTAGGACTATGATGGCCTCCATTGTCGATTGTAGTAATTTCACACACTGTTTGTGTCATAGGTTGGTGAACTTTCAAGTGGGCCCCCTTAAATATATCCAATATTGATTCCACTGTACAAACTTATACGTAACGAATAAATCTGCTGGAGATATATTTCAAGGATTTCAAGGTTCGTCTTTTAAATTTCCAAAGACCCTTCCCACGACTAATTACCACAATGTGTCAAAACAGTTTGGATTAATAGACATTCTCCACGCGGACAGAAAATTCCAGCATAATTTGATGTTTAACGCAAATTGCAAGCATAATTCACGATTTTTCCAAGGTGATAAAAATTCAAGCACATTTCCCGACTTTCAAGCCTACTGGACACCGTGAATTCTAGCACTATATATTAGCATTTAGTATCTGTTGTATACTGTATACATATACAGTAGTTACTAAAAAAATTACATTTATTAGCATAACATTTGATCTGTACCTTGTTCCACTTATGTATTTTTTTAAATATGTATTTATTTTTTATACAAATTAAGTGATAACTCTACAGTTGTGGGTGGGCTACCTTTGTCTCCTGGCAACCAATAACTGCTACATTGTCTGCTACTGCAGCTCCAAGTATAACATATGAACAACAATAATGTGTGAACTGCTACATGTAAATGCGTTGCTCCATATTGGTGTCCACGCCCTACGTGATAAATGAATATGGGTGGGGAAAATTCTGACTAAATTCTAGTGTGGCTCGCGGAATGATACAATGTGCGATAACAATACTATTTGTATATACATAGCCTACTGTTGAAACGTAGAGTGTGTATATACATATATATATATACTCGCGAATTAGACGTGCACCCTAGATGAGCTGGAAGTTTTAACCGTGTTTTTAGGACGCTGCTAAATATAAAGCCCGCATCTGTCGACTCGAGAATTGTTGTTAGGCAATAATTAATGTAGGCCGGTTATGTTGTTAATGGAGGATTAACAACTTGGTGCAATAACATTTTTGGCTCTGACGCTTAACGAACGATTCTGTTTTTGTTCCCTTTGAATGCTGTACTTTTTCATTGCAGCTTCTTTTAAACTTTGGACTCACTCAGCTGCCAAAAGTGTTTAACACATGATATACATGATGCTATTAATCCAATTACGAAAATGGTGTTACAATTTACACTTCCCAGTGCATGGCAGCATAATGGTATCAAGCATCCTTCTGAATTTGAAGACTGAAATTTCACATGCGGCTAATTGATAATAATGGACGTTTTGCATAGTTGCGTCAAATTAGTTATTTAATATTGGAACATGGTTGCCAAAGTTTTAAGGCAGTGACGCACTAGACTCACTTTCCGAACTCAATTTTCTCTGGTCAGATGTGTGCTGTATGTTTGGCATGCCAAAGAAATTCAGCAGATGATATTGTGCGCTGAGCGCACAGCTAGTGCGCATGCGCGGACTCAAAAATCGTGCGCTAGCAGCCGATTTTACGCAAAATGAGCCTAGTGTTTGAGGGGCGACCGAGACGCCTGTTTAGATTTAACTATTGGGCCTGTTTATTTGTTAGCTATTATTTTCATTATTCGCTAGGCCACCCAGGCTAAAGTATACTTTACGTCATTTTTGGAAATTGGTAAAAACATGGATATTATGTTTTTACACGATAGGAAACTTC
>JAQGAE010004791.1:0-12214 GCA_034696685.1 Julus scandinavius | reverse complement strand
TAAATTTCATTTATGGAAATGCCATATTTGGTAAATGTCATGAATGGAAAATGCCATATTTTGTAAATTTCATTTATGGAAATGCCATATTTGGTAAATGTCATGAATGGAAAAAACCATATTTGGTAAATTTCATTTATCGAAATGCCATATTTGGGAAATGCCATATTTGGGAAATCACATGAGTGATTATGTTGTTTTTGACATGCCATACTTTTAGTGGTGGTGAATTAACAGATAAAAACCATTCATTGTATAATGATACACTGCTGTAAACGATAAAATGTTTCATTACAATTACCATGATGAAACCTTGATACCATGATATCACCTTCTACATATATACCTATATAACAACTTAAGTAAACAATGAAAGGTATATTATACAAAGTTGTATATCAGGATACCCAGGCTATACCTTGAATATACCTTGATACTTTAAACATGAGTGTTTCATACAAAAATGAAACCTAAAATTTTAATAAGGGTGATGTTGATAATTTGAAATCTATCGGTTCAATTGCTAATTGTGGTATCCTAATCTCTTTGGTGTGGCTCTTAAAAGAGCTGTTACTCAGGTAAATGATTAATGGTTAGTATTACTGTGGACTGCACAAATGTTGAATGACTATATCTGGTGTAGACAACTAAGTCCTTTGCTTGTTAGTGCTCTCTGGAAATAGACCAGATCCTTGAAGAAGAGAAGTTGAACTGGCAAGGCTGAAGAGTACAGGAGCTTGCAGCTCCTGGACACTTTCCAGGACTCTTTCAGCTTGCAGATCTGAAGAGAACTGACCACAGCCCAGGCAGCACTGTTGGATACATGCCAAACACTCTTGGGCATGTGTGTTCAATAGGTTTGGAGGCATGCCAAAAGTCTTTGGCATTCTCCATGTTGCATGGGTCAGCAGCCTAAATTAAGAATGACCCTGAAGGTGCCAAATAGCAAAGAATTATGCTAATTATCAAAAGGTGATGATGTCATTTTAAGACAAATCATATAATTAACTACAGAATAGAGTATACCCATATGGAAAAATGATATGCGAAGCATATACTATCAATATACTATCAATATATGTATATATATATGCATAATATATGTTTCATATAATTACGTCAAAGTGGAATATATTGCAAATATATGGCAATCTATTATCCATATATTAGATTAGGCCAATTTTGGTATATTTTCCATTCATTCGTAATGTATTTGAAACATATTTATCGCATATCATTTTTCCATATGGGTAATAACACAAATTTTTGTGAACGGTTCCATAAGGCGACCATGTGGGACTTAGAAAATTGTTCTGTTTTTTTATCATGTCAACCACATGGTATTTTTAGGTTAGGTTAGGTTAGGTTACCCTTCAACCCTTCAACAAGCCAACAGCTAAAACCAAAAATATAAGTCCCACATGGTCGCCTTACAGAACCCTTACCAAATTTTCCTAGTGTGAACAATGATTGTTAAAGTTCATTTCTTAAACAGAATCTGCAAGTTAACTTCATTCACAGCAAGGTCAGCTTGACGACACTACGTGGGTAGCTTTATTTCCTATAATGCTGGAGATCATAAATGTATATATTAAACTGAATTATGCTAATATTACTGTTATATTTATATCTTTTCTGTGTTATTACCACACATATGCTACAACATTTTCAAAAAAATTCTAGGGCAAAGTACACATTATTCGGATTTAAATTAATTCCAATGGGAAAAATTGATTTGGTTTATGAACTTTTCGGTTTACGAACAGGGTTGAGGAGCGGATTAAGTTCGTACATCAACAGTGGTTCCACTGTATTTTTTCTACTTTATTCTAGAAGTGAAAAGAGGAAGGACATGGTTAATCCCAATTTTAAGAGAAACTAGTATGGCATTTGCCTGAAATCAACTGTGAAAAACCACAAAAAACGGTCTTGAAAGCATACATGGGAATTGAACCCAGTTTTCCAGAATGAATGAACGATATCAATGTCAGCTAAATGTGTCGAGCATTTGTAAAGTTTTTTTCCAGCAAATGTTATGATAGTTCTAATAATGATATTAAAAGCTCATGCTCTTTATTATCTATATTCGCCCTACAAATTATTGGCAAAAACTCCCTAAACAAACCTATCTACTCCCAATCGCAAGGTGGGCAGAGCCCAATATTTTAATGTGCTTATATATCGTTTTTAATAATGGAGACAATTCAATGATTATCTGCAGAAATATGTTTAAATGCTCACACATGCAATGTGACACATGTTGATGATTTGTCATGAGGTGCACAAACACTATGTTTATCCATAAATTGATTAATAATTTATAATATTATATTTAAACGCAAGATCTTTACTACCAAAAATTGATGATATTATAGTTTTATTGATAAAATAAGACCAGATATAGTGGCGATAACTTAGACTTCGTTGAATGGAGAGTGCCCCAACACTGTAGTCAATATGGAGGGATGTGTGCTGCATAGAGTGGATAGAGCTACACGTGGTGGGGGAGTGGCACTGTATATTGACAATAAATGGTCTTCCACAATGATCATTAAGTCTTGATCGATCTTAGGATGTTGTTAAGGCTGAATTGTGGCTTGATGTGTGGGAATTAGGTTGATAGTGAGTGTGTGAGTTTACTCTATGTGTGTATGTTTACTGTGTAATACAATAAAACATACAATAAAAGATTTCTTATGTAATATGCATAATTAACCTCGTTGCGTGATCAGATGCTACCTGAAGATTGCAAGAGACAACTGTGACCATATCCAAGAGAGAGTAAACTAGAAAGCAGTGGCGGCTTCCATATAGGCACTGTGGAACTGCAGTACA
Source organism: Julus scandinavius (assembly GCA_034696685.1). Taxonomy (NCBI): domain Eukaryota; kingdom Metazoa; phylum Arthropoda; class Diplopoda; order Julida; family Julidae; genus Julus; species Julus scandinavius. The sequence goes on along the minus strand of JAQGAE010004791.1, from coordinate 9,379 downwards.
CCCTATTTCCACTTGATATTATCAATATTATGTGAGACGGCTTCTCTCATTCCGAACATTCCCGCCCTTCTGACCTGTCAACCTCAATGCCTGACTGACCTTGAGTGTATTCCCGACCTCCGACCTCGGCAACCTGGCATCAGGGTGGCCCTGACCAATGGAAGGAATTCCTATTGCATCACCTCCCCGGGCCTAGCTAGGGAATGCCAGGGGTGCCGCCTACTATACCACAGGGTATAAATGGGAGCTCAACTAGAGAAACAGGGTCAGAAAGGAGACCGAAGAACCCAGAAGAGCTTCACAGCCCAAACCAGCACCGCACCCGAGATAGCCTGAAGGGACCACGGGATCAACGTGTCCCCGGCGACGACGCGCGGCCCACCTTTAAATTTCTTCACCTATTGCTTGTATGCAACGCAAGGCTGCGAGTGTGCTATAGTCACTTGAATTCAAATAAATCCTTATTTGTTTTTTTTTGCCTTCCCCACTAGTCCTGTCTCACACCGACTGGGACTAGTCGGCCTGGGGAGAAATTTTTGGTAGCAGAGCGTTTTTGCATGATCAATCACGAAACGTCGCTGAACACTGTGTGAACAGCAAGAAGTAGCCTGACCGCTCCTTAACGAACCAGGAAACGTGACTTGATGGCTGAGTCAGGACAACCGGGCAACTTGGACCTCTCCTCGGCGCTCGCCCTCCTGAGTCAGGGGGTGGTATTGCAGCAACACCTGCAGCAACAGCTGGCCTTAACTGTCAATCAGGTAGCTGCGACGATGTCACAGCTGGCGGTATCGCAAAGCCCAAATGACCGACCCTACCCAAAGTTTGATGGCTCAGAATATCGACGGGCCATTACCTGGATTGAGATGATAAAGGAGTTCGCCTTGTCTAGGCTGGAGACACCAATAGTCTATAGCCACTGGACTACTGAGGGACAAGGCCTTGGAATGGTATGTCCACTTTGTGAGAGCACATGTCCCTTTTACCTCCTGGGAGGACTTTGAACATCAAATCGTCATGGCATTCGGCAGAGACGAGTCTGACTACGCAAAGAGGTACAGATTGGACAACACTAAGAACACAGCTTCAGTGGATACCTACATCCTGCAGTTTCAGCGTGCCGTCAGCTTTATAGATTCCTGAAAAATGCCCAGCTAGAGATTCGGAAGGACCTGCTCTTGAGGAAACCTGCAACCCTGTTCGAGGCGTTTGACGCAGCTAGACTATATGATTCTGTTTGCACCCACGCCAAGGCAAGGGTAAGGGAACACAAAGCGACAGCCTAATCGCGCGAGTCAGGCAAGCAACTGGAAGGACAGCTGAACTTGCATAACAAAAGGGAAGCTGCAGGACGCACCAAAGCAACGAGCTAGAAGATCATCCCAGAGCTCGGATGCGATGGACGTCGACTCCAGCTCATCGGAAGAGTTCGCCGAAGCAAGGACGTGATACAACTGCGGGAAGCATGGTCACCTGGCCCAGGAGTGCCGTTCAAAGCAAAAGCAACGTCTGTCCGCCACAGGAGTAAGCAAAAGACGCACAAGAGATGAGGTGCCAGCAGGGATTGATGCGCCTTCAGAAGATGGATATAAGGTAGGCGACCAGACGCCTTACCCTATGATAACATTCGAGAGCTATATTAGTAAGAAACCTATCAGGTTGTTGCTTGACAGTGGTTGCAATTATTCGTTTATAAGCAACAAAGTTGTGCATGCGCTGCATCTGAAAACTAAATCCAAACCGGCCTCCGCGGAGCAAGAAGTAGTGCTCGCTTACGGATCTCAGATGCAATCCACCAGGAGAGCCATCGGCGTGACTTGGAAATGCGGGAAGCATCAGGAGGAATGGAACTTTGATACCCTGGCGTTGGATCAGTACGATGCTATCCTGGGCACAGATTGGCTGGCTCACCATCAACCCAGGATTTACTGGTGCGACAGTGTCTCAGTAAAACAGCAGGGGCGATGGCGTCGGTTGCATGTCAGCCCTCAAGAGAATGACCGGAAGGCTCAGGCAACATTCCTCTTCAACTTTACGGACATCTGCAGATTTTCCCTTGGAAATCTCGAGGCCTGCGTCTATAACATCAAGCACTCAATCTTACTCAAGCCTCAAGCCACCCCGTGGGCAGGTCCCCTGTACCGCATGTCAGCTGAGGATAGTGAGGCACTGAGGGAACAGCTGGATCAGCTCCTAAAGAAGGGCTTAATTAGACCCTCCTCATTGCCGTTTGCCTTGCCGGTTTTGTTTGTCCGGAAAAAAGAAGGCAGATTCAGATTGTGCGTCGACTACAGGCAACTAAATCGCAACATGGTCCAGTCTGCCTATCCGCTTCCACTAATTTAGGGACTCATTGACCAGGTCAGCGAAGCCGAATACTTCACAAAACTGGACATGAGAAGCGGCTAATGGCAAATCGCCATGGCGGAAGCAGACGTCCCGAAGACTGCCTTTCGAACTTCATACGGTTTGTATGAGTTCAGAGTGATGCCATTTCGTCTTGTCAACACGGAAGCAACTTTCTCGAGAGCAATGAACACAGTTTTGTTTCCGTGGCTAGAACGTTGCGCACCAGGCTACATCAATGATCTGTTAATATACAGTAAAGATCGGGAACAACACCTGAAGGACTTGGAAGACATCCTCGCTGCCCTGGAAGAGGCAGGGTACTTCGTCAATACTCCAAAATGTGAATTCGTGAGAAAGGATGTTATGTACTAGGTTACCACATCGGTGGGGGGTCAGTGGCCATGGAGGACCAGAAGGTCCAGAAGGTGAAGGACTAGCCTACACCCGCTAATGTCACCAAGGTAAGATGTTTCCATGGTCTGTGCAACTTCTACCACAGGTTCGTCCCTGGGTTCGCAGCATTAGCAAAACTCCTCATGGAACTTATGAAAAGGAATGTCGCATTCCAGTAGGATGACCGGAGGTAGCAAGCTTTTCAAGGCCTTAAGAACACCATTAACAGCAACTAGGTGTTAAGGATACTACAGCGGGGTGACCACCTAGTTCTTCACGTGGATGCTTCTGACCTCAGAAGCATCGGCTCGGCTCGGGTAAAACAAAGCCCTGACGACTTTCGGTTCTGCACCTTCGCCTCGTGCCTTCAAGGACAGTGAAAGCAATTACACGGTGTACTACAAGGAACTTTTGGCCCTGGACTATGCCTTCAAACTATAGAATCCCTATCTGATGACTAAGATAGCCACCGTGTTTACAGACAGTGCAAGAGTCTCCCAGATCACCGAGAGAGGGCCTCTAACAGGGGCACAGGCCAGGATTGTGGAGAAGATCCAACAATACCCGATCGACCTGCGCTATATAAAAGGAGACGATAACTAGGCAGCGGTCGGATTATCCAGTAGACCTAACAGGCCAGAGTGCAGTACACTGACCATCGAAACCACTGTTTGGAAGAAAAGGATACGAGAAGCGATGTGCCAAGATGCCAACTAGCAGCGGTACTTTGAAGACAATAGATGCCTACACGAGGAGGGAGACGACCCCAAAATTGCGGAACACGACGGCATATTATGAAAGGCGACAAGAACCAACCGCAGGGTAGTGATCCCACGGGAAGCTAAGCAACGACAGGAGCTGCTATGTGAGTGGCACAAAGCCCCACTAGGGGGTCACTTGGGTGAGAGAAAATCCATCCAGACGATCCAACAGGCATGTTATTAACCAGGCCTCGATGCTGAAGCCACTGCGGTGGTTCAAGCATGTGCAACGTGTGCCAGGGCGAAGGCCATGCATCCACGGCCCCGAGGCTTAAGACAGGCCACTGAGCTCCCAACCGTGCCCTTTTAAACGGTGCCGATGAACTTTGTTACTGGGTTACCATTAACTGCACGGGGGCATGACTCATTAGTGGTCATCATCGATAAGCTGACTAAGTGGGTGACCGTGATCCTAACGCAGACACCCTTAACGGCCGAGGACGTCGCCAAGATATTCTTTCAGGAAGTGGTAAGCCTAAGAGGTTTTCCCTCGAATTTAGTGTGCGACAGGGACGCCCGGTTTCTCTCGGATTTCTGGAAGACCCTAATGAAGCTGTCGGAATGCCGCCTTGCATGCTCGTTCCCTTACCACTCAGAGACGGATGGCATGACTGAAAGTATGAATGCCACAGTCCTACAGTACCTTCGGGCCTACTGTGTGGACCAACCAACATCATAGGACAAATTCACAATGTATGCCGAGCTCGCCTACAATTCGGCAACACACAAAAGCACATCTTTCTCCCCGATGCAGCTGACCACAGGGCGTGAAGGGGTACATCCCCTGCTATGGCTATCCGGACTTAACCTCGGGTTGGTCGGAGTCAAGAGCTTAACGTCCTTCCTAACTAACTGGAAAGGTTCTTAGGAGTCTGCAATGTCAAAACTAACACTGTCACAGCGGAAACAGCTTGAAGCTACTAACCGCTACAGACATGATGCCCAATTCAAGGTGGGCGACTTAGTCTTTGTGCGCCAACGCCGTATTGAGCAGACCCAAGGCCCAGGCGACATCACTAAGAAACTGGATGCGCAATGGCTTGGACCATACCACGTTTCAGACGTCGTCACACCAGTAACCTTTCAGCTATAATTTCCGACCCACTGAAAGTTGTCCTCCTTGGTCCATGTCCAGGATATCAAACGCACATCGAAGGAGCAGCGGCAGCAGCTGGAATCGCAACGTCCAGGGCCACTGGACCCGGATAGCCACCCAGACATATATGCGGTGAAAGCCATCTTGGACACCCGGCTGTTCCACCACCAACGCCAGTACCTTGTCCATTGGCGGGGGTACCCTGCCAGAGAAGCCACTTGGGAATCTACCGCCAGTTTAACGCAATGCCCCTGACTCATCAGTGACTTTCACAAGCGACATGGCAGAACCTCAGCCACCATTCGACCGTCCCTCCGAGCCCTGTCTGCCCTTACCTGAGGTTCCGGTTAAAGTGAAGGAGAGTGAGAGACGGCTTCTCACATTCCGAACATTCCTGCCCTTCTGACCTGTCAACCTCAACGCCTGAGATACCTTGAGTGCATTCCTGACCTCCGACCTTGGCAGCCTGGCATCGAGGTGGCCCTGACCAAATGAAGGAATTCCTATTTCATCACCTCCCCGGGCCTAGCGAGGGAATTCCAGGGGGCGCCACCTACTATAACACAGGGTATAAATGGGAGCTCAAATAGAGAAACAGGGTCAGAAAGGAGACCGAAGAACCCAGAATAGCTTCACAGCCTAAACCAGCACCGCACTCAAGATAGCCTAAAGGGACCACGGGATCAACGTGCCATAGTCCCAGCCGAGTCAGCCTCAGTAGATCGGAATTGCCGAGGACAGCGCGAGACGACTGCTCTGACGCCTGGACGACCCCGGCGACGACGCGCGGCCCGCCTTTTAATTTCTTTTGCTATTGCTTGTATGCAATGAGAGGCTGCGAGTGTGCCAGAAAGTTACCTGATGAAAGGTGTCTGCTCGATTTACATTTCTTAGTTATTAAATCCCAATATACCTGGCATTAAATTTAAAACATACTACCACACTAAATATTTTTGAGATTTCTTAAGAATAAAGACAATTAGATACCAATATGCATTTAATATATTTTAATAATCAATAAGTTTTACTGAAACTTGAAAGCAAAATGTTGATTTGGCCAAGTGTTTCGTTGTTAGTTTTGTGGCGACTGCTTGGGACTTTTTCCCCTAGCGTGACGTCACACACAAATTCGTTGGTCACATGGCTGTGACCCTTTTCTCTGTCTCTTCTCCTGCAGTGCTCAAGCTGAGCAGTCATGCTCAAGCACTACTCCAGTTTCCAATGTTTAACTTTAGCCTTTGCCTTTACCTTAATTTTGTATAATCAAATCCCCAGTTGCGTGTATTTCCCCCTTGAAATAATAAAATGTTTCAACAACAACGTATTGTGGACTGTAACCCTTCGTTACAAACACTTCACCTCACAATTGGTGACCCGGACTTTGGACCAACGGATCTACATACAGGCAGCATGAGGATCTCCACCTAAAAAACTGTGAGTTCGAACTTTCCTTGCCTGAAACAAGTCAGTTATTCAACTAAAAACTTTCTAAACGTGCGCCACCATCGTCTCGTCCACCACGTGCGCCATTCTTTTTTTACATTATTCCGGATAATCGACGCCGGTAAGCGCTCATTCCGGATAATCAACGCCGGTAAGTGTTCATTCCTAAAAATCGACGCCGCCAAGCTTTATTCTGGTTGATCAACGCTGCTCGCTCCGGAATATCGACGCCACTCCAAAACTAAGTGCACCATTGTGTTCCTGAAAATCTCCAGGACATTTTGAGTTTAAGACACAGCTTGGATGTCGCTTTTTCAGGCCGGATTTATCCAACCAGCAATTTTCAACATGGAGGAACAAATGCAAGCCGCCTTCGACCTGAAATTTGCAGCCCTGGAGGAGAAGTACAAAGCTGCACTGGCCCATGTCCAGATTCCAGTACATACAAGCACAAGCCATTTAAGTGCAACATCGGAAATTTTTGCTGCAGGTGGCCAACCCGTGAAACTGCCCACGTTTTGGTGCGACAACCCTGAGCTTTGGTTCGGCCGCGCAGATGCTGCATTCCGAAATGCTGGAATTTCATCAGATAGCACCAGGTACAACCATGTCTTAACCGCATTGGATTAATCCATGCTTCCAGCTGTTGCAGATCTCATCCAAAACCCTCCAGCATGGACAAATATGCTGTAATCCAGGCCTGCCTCATCTCCTCGTTTGGGGAATCGGACGAATCTTGCCTACGCCATTTGTTGGGTGGTATACAGATTAGGGACAAGGAACCATCTCTTTTCTTGCAGACCATGAGACAACCGGCAAAACTGGTAAGACGTCTGGTCGCATTTTCATATCGGATCGGACCACCGGGATGCGTTACCTGGTGGAAACTGGGGCAGACATTTCTGTACTTCCTCACAGTGCCCGCGAAAAAGTGCGTCCGCGACCGACGCTGCTAATCTCTATGCAGCCAATAGCACACCGATTGCCACTTATGGAACCAAAACCATCCTCGTGGACTTAAGATTGCGACGTGTTTTCCGATGGTTATTCTTCATTGCAGACGTGGGTAAGCCGATTCTGGGAACAGATTTTCTTTAACATTTCCATCTACTTCCAGACCTGCGACTTGGGAAACCTCCCGTTGGGGATCCTCCCGTAACCATAACCATGATCAGCGGTAATTCACCGTTTTATAAACTTTTACTGGAATTCCCCGGCATCACGAGAGAATCAGCAACCGTCACACCTCCGATTCATGATGTGTTCCATCACATCGAGACCAAAGGCACACCTGTTCACGAATGGTTGTATTACCTGGATCCCAGAAAGCTGTCCATTGCAAAGAAGAAATTCAACTTCATGATGGAACAAGGCATCTGCCGGCCATCAAGCAGCACCTTTGCCTCACCAATTCACATAATTCAGAAGTCCAACGGCAGTTGGAGACCTTGTGGTGACTTTAGGGCACTCAACCAAATCACCGTGCTTGACAGGTATCCTATGGCAGTCCTTAATAACTTTACTGCGAACTTTGCTGGGTGTTCTGTTTTTTCCAAGATAAATCTTGTCCGAGCTTTTAACACGATCCCTGTGCACCCCGAGGATGTGCACAAGACAGCTGTGATTACTCCCTTCGGACTGTTTGAGTTTATACGAATGCCTTTCGGACTCTGCAACACTCTGCAAACCTTCCAACGTTTCATGGACCGCGTTTGCAGAGGTTTGGATTTCGTGTTCGTCTACATCGACGATCTAGCAGTTGCCTCCAAATCCGTCATGGAACACCTTGAACACCTTAAAATACTCTTTAAGCGTTTTCAGGAATACGCACTTGTCATCAACCTAGAAAAGTCTACTTTTGGGTTTGATGTGATTGAATTCCTTGGTTTTTCCGTCACCGCAGAAAGGCATCACTCCGCTGCCCGGGGAGGTACTATCGCCGTTTCCTGCCTGGAGCTGCATCCATTCAGGCTTGTCTCCATGACTACTTGAAGGGTGTGAAGAAGAATGACAAGTCTCCCGTGAAATGGAGACCGGAGACAAAAGCAGCTTTTCAACACTGCAAGAACAACTTGAAAGACGTTGTCCTTTTAACCTATCCCGTGGCTGATTCGTTCCGCGCTCTTAAGGTCGACGCATCCGATTATGCTATTAGTGCTTTCCTCGAACAACTAATCGATGGTCATTTCTACACAAAAAAAGGTAGCCCCAGCGCAGCAGTAGTACAGCACTTATGATCGTGAACTTCTGGCTGCCTACGAAGCAATCAAGCACTTCAGGCATATGCTTGAGGGTAAGCGGTTCACACTTTTCACCGACCATAAAGCCCTTGTTTTTGCTTTCAACCAGAAGTCAGAGAAAGCCAGCCCGAGACAAGCCCGTCACTTGGATCTTATCGGTCAGTTTACTGCTGACATCCAGCACATCTCTGAAGCAATCAACATGGTTGCGGATGCCCTGTCTAGAATTGCTGAGCTGACGGAGACAGATGAGATAGATTCCATTGAGTACACTGCAATGGCCGAAGCACAAAAGTTGGACAACGAGCTACAAACGCTGCATGCTGATACCACAACCGGACTTAATTTTAAGTTGGTTTCTCTTCCAGGCGATAACTTTAGGCTGTTCTGTGATGTCAGTACGGACACCGCTCGCCCGTTCATCCCAAAACAGTTCCGTCATGCTGGTTTTAACAATCTACACGGACTGTCCCACCCTGGCATCCGCCCAACCAGAAAATTGCTGACATAACGGTTTGTGTGGCCGTCCATCAATGCCGACACAGCAAACTGGACAAGGACTTGCGTCGGTTGTCAACGAGCAAAGGTATCACGACACGTGCGTGACTGTACCTCAAGGTCAGTTTTTTTACCTTCACAGCGTTTTGCCGAGGTTCACAATGCCCTCATTGGCCACTCCCACCATCAGAAGGTTACTCATACCTGCTTACATGTATCGATCGGTATAACCGTTGGGTGGAGGCTTTCCCACTCACCAACATCACCGCGGAGACCATCTGTCGGGTTTTCTACGATGGATGGGTCGCACGTTTTGGCTGTCCAGAGAAGATTGTTTCCGACAAAGGACGACAATTCACGTCTGGAATCTTTCGAGACCTTGCCGTTTTTCTTGGAACTGTGCACAACACTACGACTTCGTTTCACCCGCAGTCCAACGGTTTGGTGGAACGTATCCATCGCCCACTTAAGAGTGCTCTCATGGCCCATCAAAATGCACAGTGGACTCGCACTCTCTCCTCCGTACTCCTAGGGTTAAGAACTTCCCTTAAACCAGAACTCAAAGCGTGCGCTGCTGAACTGGTTTATGGTAAAACATT
>JAQGAE010004790.1:0-12216 GCA_034696685.1 Julus scandinavius | reverse complement strand
AATCTCTTTTTGTTTGGCTGTAATTGTGTTTTAAAATTTCACCCATTGAAGGTGATAGGGTTGTGATTCACCTTAACAATCCTATCCACATAATCGACATGCTTCAAATACTGTAAATGGCTGCAATGGCTGGAATGTCATTCGCAGGACATTCCAGCTGTCCAAGGCCGTATATGTGATCACAATTTTGGGGGTAAATTAAAACATTTCGGGGATATGGTCCAAAAATCGCGGAAAATTGGCGGATTCTGGTTGAAATTTGTAAAATTATTGGATTTCGGGGAGAATCTATCCCCAATATCCCCCCCCCCCCATATATGCAGCCTTGTAGCTGTCTAACGCTGTTCAGCCACCTATTTGAATGTGCCTAAGGAGCAGCATGTGTATTGCAATTTCGCCCTTGTGACACCCTTTTTTTGAAATTCAAAGCATCATAGCTATATTACTGAATCATGAAGTCATGATCCCAGTATAACTCAAACTTGGACAATGATTTCGAAACGTCCAACTACAAAAAAAAATAGTTGTATGTGTGTCTCTTTGTGAATGAAGAATTCTACCAAGTACTGTATTATCGTATAGGACTTGTTTGATGTAGACAGTCAAAAGATTGTTAGGGTTACTGAAGACTATTTCTGATGGATTAATTAATCGAAGTAGATATAAATAGGCCCATACAATGCCATGGAGGTTATAGCAACGGCTTTATAATAAGAGATTTATCATGTACGATTAGGTAGTTTTTAAAATTTAAAGCTATAATATAACTTACCGTCAGTATTTCGCCCCAAAAACTTGAAAAGTAGCAACCATTAACACGATGACGTGTAACAACACGTGAGAAGAACAAGAACGCAATACTTTCGCCATCTATCTACAAATCTTCGAAGCTGGACCCTTGAGAATACCCGAAGAGTGGCACGTTAACGTTCATTGGTCCTTAACGGAAGCAGGGGCGCAAATTTGGTGGTTTTGTTCTGGGCGCCAAATATCTTCGCTACGCCACTGAGTTTGTAGTTAAGCCGGCTCTCATATGCAAAAAAGTTTGCCCTCCGGATTTGTTTCAGCCGCCATTTTGTAAATATATGTAAATATCAAAATTGTACAATTATTAAAGACATTTAATAGGTGTAAAATTTTGACATTTACCAATGAGCATTAATTTGATTTACACAATTGGAGACCATTTTTAGAAAACATACTGCACACTTTTATAAAACATGTTGGAAACCTAGTTTGCCATATCGACATTTTTGGATACTTTCTAAAGGATTCATTCAAATAATAGCTTTTTATATAGGGTACAGGCCTCTGAGCCTCTTGAATAATTCCTCCTGTAATCACTGTTAATACTAAAAATGGCGCTTGCATTTCTAAAACAAAAAACTCGCATTATTACTACAAAAAAATGTATTTTTACTTAAAAAACTCCTATTTTATATTTTGCAGCTTCGATTTGAAATTTGTAAAATTTCTTTTAAATTTCGGGGAAAAAATGTTATTTTGTTTTTATCAGCTGCCGGCTTACCTCGTGTCGGCTATTGGCGTTCTTTCCCACCAGCAGAACTCATCGTGCAACAAGATGGCAGTCTCTCGAATCCGATGTTTACAACATTTAATGTGGAAATCTGTGTTAAGAAATGGTTCTTTAATTAAAAGTAGTCCAAACTTAGTTAATTTAATACCTTGTACGACTAGTACAAGTCGAGGATTTCGCGCTACTTCTATAAATGCTGATACCTTCAATGTACAAGACAAGGAGGACTTCGACAAGATGGTGCTAAAAAGTTCTAAACCGGTCATTGTGGATTTTCACGCGGCGTAAGTCACTTCTAAAACGGCAAGTTTTATCATTTATCTAAACTATTACTTATCAGTTTTCGTTGCGATAGATGGTGCGGGCCTTGCAAGCTTCTGGCACCGAGACTGGAATCGCTGATGAATGCTTACCACGGCAAAATGCATCTAGCCAAAGTGGATATTGATGAACTTACAGAACTAGCTCTGGAATATGATGTAAAGTATAACTTGCCACATATGTCCTAATTTGCATATGTATGAACAGTTGCAATAACGTGAATTTGTTTTTAGGTTACAGCCGTTCCTGCTGTATTAGGATTTAAAGATGGTGAGGTTGTAGACCAATTTGTTGGACTCATTGATGAAGATAAAATAAAAGGTTTCCTGGACACAGTCGCTGGACCCAACTTAGACAAGAAATAGTAATATCTACCCCACCCATGTTTCACTTGTTTGTTATATTTTGTATTATTAGTTTAAAATGAATTTAAATACAAATAAATGTCTATCTTACCTTTATCCAAACCTGTTTGGTATTTTGGTGGCTGTTGGGAAACAAAACAGGTGGTGTAAAATGTTATTATTTTCAAAAATGTACAAATTCAAAGTTTTGAGATTTTCAAGGATTTTAAGGCACCCTTCCCACAACCAGTTCGACAATATTTTCCAAGAGCTGGAACACGTTTCTAGAGTTTGAAACAAAAAATGTTGCGATTGATTTATATCGAATTTTTTTCCTATTCACCGAAATTTCCTGATCTCTGCAATAAATTCTAGCATAAACTGATGTTTACCACAAATTTCAAGCATAATTCCCGATTTTAAAGACTATGGACAACATGATCGGCATTATCAATTATGCTTAAAAATCATTTACATCAGTAGCTATGTGTGTAAAAAGACTTTTGCAGAAATTTCACAGAAATTCTTCCCCTTAATATGGGCAATCTCACATAGCAGCATATAAATACAGATATTTAGGGGTTTTACATATTATTGATTTGGACTTCAATGACTTTTTTTTACACTAAAACACACTTTTGGGTAGATTCAGGTTTGGACATATTTCCACAACATTGTAATATTGATCTGGTCTTTCTCACACAAAGCTACAGATTTGCACAATTTTTAAACAAAAATGACCAGTTGACAAATAACTCCCAAAATAACATTTTCTTCGAGTAATTACATAATTCCAAATTTCATTAAAATCCTTAGAGTACTTCTTTCAGGGTTCCCACATTCCTGGGAAACCTGGGATTGTATAAAGTTGTGTGAGAAGTCAGGGGATTCGTTGCCCAGGCCTTTCACTTAAAACAAATTTTAGGCAAAGTTCAGGAGCTTAATGAAAAGAAACAAAAATTATTGAATGATGCAGCCAAAGAATAGCGTGCAATTGAAATAGCAGAACTAAAAAATTCCCAATAATGTAAGTTTAAGTTTATTTAATAAGTTTGGTTTTCTAACTGTTGGTCGGGGAATTTTGTTTTGCAATATTGGTGGGAACCCTGTTCTTTTTTAAAACATAACTCCAGAAACATGGAACACTTCTCGTATTAAACAATCGACCCTGCAACTCTGTCAAAAGAGGCCCATTGTGTACTGTCCTATAATCACAAGGAGATCTACAAATTCGCTTTCGTACGAATTTGGAATCGAAACTTTGAACGGTTTTAACAGATTGACTGAACGAGCCGTATTTCTAATTTGTTCATAACATTTAATTTCCTGTACAGTTTGGTAAAAACAGTGATATTTCGTCCCGCACGTTGAGAATGCGGCAAGACAACCTAGAAAGATTGTTTTCTCCAACTTTAAAAAGGCAACATAAAAAAGACTTTCCCTCGAACAATTTGCCTCGCTATGTACACGGTTTTATGAGAGAAAAAAAAAATAAAGACAGCTCACAAAATGCATGCAAAACGAAATGGGGAAGCGGCCATTTAAAGAGTATGCCGGGATGGGGGGGAAAAAAAAAGGGAGAGGCCAGGTCTTGGGGTGCCGATTTTAGAACCGAAACAAAACTGCTTTCAGTCGGAAACTTTCTGCCGACCTGGACGTCTCCAGATCATAATTTAACAAGGCGGCAGGAATATTATGACACGGTTTGAACGCTATCAGTGATACTTGCCCAATGGTTCGCACACGCAAAGGGCGAGGTAACAGGGGGAGGGGGAAAAGGAAGAGGGAATGAGTAAAAATCGTTAATAAACAACAACCGACATAAACGTTCTCGCTTTGCTCACCAGATGATTTCCCGCACGACTGCAATGTCTTTCGGTCGAGCCAAGCGCATGGGCAGTCTGATGGCGTGATGGCGCAGCGGTTGTATAGGCACAGAAGAGGCACACGATGTGGTCGACAAATTCGCAAAAATGCATTTTGATTCCTTCGCTTTTCTTCAAAATAATAAATATCGCAACTGGAAGTGACTTTGCTTGTCCCCGAGACGTACGTGATGAACTTTCAGGAAAAAAGTTAGTCGTCAAGAAATCCAAAAAAAAAAGGAAGGAAGGAGGGAGGGGGAATAGCACAGTTGGTTTAAAAAAATTATCTGGCAATATTAAAAAAAAAAAAAAGAATATCAAAGTAAATGCAATGATTAAATTCCCAGTAATTTGCTTCGCTGCACGTCGATACGGTGAAGCTGCCCAGTACAGTATCGTCTCACTTTTCAAGAAAACCTGACCCGATCTTCAGACTTCTCCTCCTGCCTCGAGCGGCCTCGCAAAGACACGTGGTGATTGTGGCCACGTAAGCCCCAACCTCACCTTGGGCTTACAGGAACAGGTTTACGGATATTTGTTTTGATTTTAATCAGATGGGACAAATGTCAGGCTTATCGTTGTACGAAAAACGTGCTTTCTTCGCACGTGTTCAGTCGATGGACTCGAGTCGCGCGAAAATCTTGCCCTCCCAGAGGGGCAGAACTTCGTTGTCCTCGTTCACCTCCTCGTAGACTATGCCCGTGCCGAATTCGTCACTTTCGCTTTTAAAGAAATACCTAGGAATTGAAACAAGCCGATTAACGTCTGTATTTAGGGGCTCTTAACCTAAAGTGTGTCCGTTAAATCCGATGGAAAAATCACTAAAAGTATACAGTCGAACCTGCCTATCTCAAATTCCATGGGAAGGATTTAAATTTCGAGATAAACAGGTTGAAATGTCTATTGTATAGATTTTGTTCCATTATTGATTATGTTTACATATTAAAAGAAAATACTTTTACGAACGACATTTCTTATTAATTTCAAGGAATATGTAACACATGTTTCCAGTACATACGTACTATATGTACAGTTGGACAAAAAAATTTTATGTTTGCTATCTATTGAAGGAACACCGATTTTTGAAATTGAGGCTTGTTTGAAATTCGAGAAATAGAGGTTTTGGAAAAACAAATTTCGAGATATACATGGAAAATACACTGAATTTAGATTGTAATGGTAGGGAATTCCAGAAATTTCAAGATATACAGGGTTTTGAGATAGACAGACAGGTTCGACTGTATTACAATCTTCAAGGACCCTTCCCACGACCAATTACTATACGGTAGAACCTGCTTAAGTCGCTTTCCCATTTAAGAAGCAGAATGGCATGGTTCCATGAGTACAATTAAAATGGTCCCTTGAAAAAACATCTTAACAGGGTTCTACTGTAATATTTTTCTAAAGTTTGAAATTTGTTGTTGAAAGTTTGAAACAATTGTTTTTGTTTGGCTTTTATATCACATTTTCCAGTTTTGCAGAAATTTCCTGATAGACAGAAAACTCCAGCAGAAACTGGTGTTTAAAACATATTTCAAGCATATTTCCCAATTTCCAAGGCTACAGGACACCCTTTAAATGTGCCGCCCAGCTCGAGGAGGCCAACAATGCAATTTTAGCAAAAAGTAACTTATTGATATACAGTGCATTCTGGATATTGTTTCCCAAACACGTTAGGGCAATTTCGCAAATTACTAAATTACACATAATTCGGACATGTTGCCTACAGGACCCATATGTTCTAGGCCCCGTGTGCCCCAACTAACATGAACACAGATCATCATAAAAATAATGCCGGAAACCAGGAAAACGTATGATTAGAAAGAAATAATTTGTGAGAAAAACAGTTTTGCAAATTTTCTAAAAATGCATATAATGACTACTTCTCGCACATTTCTGTTTCCTCCAACGTTAGCAAATGAAAACATTGAAACTTACCTAAAGTTTCCTTTCTTTGTAATGAGCGACTTGAACTGCTTGAGCACAATGTTTTTGCCGGCCAGCTTCGAACGGTAGGGCACGGACTCGCCGGCAAAGTGATAACCGACGATGGTGAACTCGCCTTCCGTCGAACTGCTCGGAGTTGTAGCGGCCAGAGGGGGGTTTGAGGACGAAAGCTTCTTGCTACTTTTTTTCCTGCAACGAATCGTCAAAAAAATAAAAATGAATCGAGCGATCTTCGGCTTCGAGTGATCTTGATGCCTGCAAAATACAAAAGTCTCTTACGGGTTCGAGGCTCCATCGTCAACCGCATCATGGGAAATTCCAGACAAGGACATTTTGCTTTGGTTGACACGGCTGCCTTTTTCCAAATCCAGGTACAGCATCCTATCCTTTCCTGATGACCCTGACCTGTGAAAATCAAAAACCAGATGGCAATTAGAAACTAATCGTTAATCCAGCGTCAAAAAGTGTACAGTGCACACTTTAATCCGGTACTCGGCATTAAATCGTCATGAGCTAGAGGATAAAATAGCCGATTTTTTTGTAATAGATAGAATCTTTAACATTTGGTAAAATTGTTGTGAAATTGTCTACATATTATTTTAACGTAGCTACGTACTTTGATTTCGCCAATTTGCTCTTGGTGTCATCCTCCAATCGCCTGCGGGCCTCCTCCAACTGGGTCGTCGTGTTGGGCGGCGGCAGAATGGGCATCGATGGGTCACTCATGAAAGGCTGAGTGGGTTGAGGTAGAGGATTGGACCGAGGTATGTGACCACCCCTTTCCAGAGAACCAGATCTGGATGCATTGTACGTGACAGGTTTTTTCCCACGCCTGTAGACGAGAGGTAAGCACGTTTAAGTACAAAGCACAAGGAAACTGCGAATCAAATTCACGCAATGGTTCGGCCAGCTTACCCGGACCGGTTGGGTCCTGGCGAAGTTGTGGATAAGGTAGAATAGCTTGACTTCTTGTGGCGTGACGAGGAATCTTTCTCCGAATCGCTTGGATGCGAGCTCGAGTATTTTTCGTTTTCCAAAACCCAAGACATGACCCTGAATAGAAAAGCGAGATTTTATATTTGAATTTTTCTCGACAGTTTCAACTTTTTGCCATAATAAGCAAGCTCTACAAAAGCTGACAAAATTAAAAAACGCCACATACTTCTCTCTAGAATTGAAGTTGGAAGGCTGCTGCGAATTGGGCTCGTAGGCCAGACTGACTCCGCTGTCGATTCCGCTGCTGCTGGAATCCAAGAACGACTTCTTCCCGCTGCTCCGTTTACCGACTTCTCTGCTTCTCCTCTGTAGGTCGCTGGCGGCAGCACCGTAAGGGTCGCCCAGGTTGCCCCGTGGCATATCGAATCCATCCGCGGCGCCTTTCATCTTTGTGGAATGATGGTGACCATGCTTGTGGTGGAACGGAGGCGGCCCACCCATGCTGCCCGAAACTCCGGCAAAAGCGCCGGTGGACAGAGAGCCTTCGGAGTCCACAAAATCGGGTACTGCTCCGCTGTCGTTTGAGAACATGGACGCCACATCCCGCTCCTTGCGATGGCGATGATGTAGGTGAGCATTGATATAAGGGCTTTTGGTAGAGTAGGGATTGACGAGGGGTGGGGCACTGGCACGCCTTCGTTCGGGTGGCGAGTGAGGACGGAGTGGGGGTGGCGAGTGGCGGCCAGGCGAGCGGCTGGGGGTCTGGTGGGCAGAGTCGTTCCACACCCGCGAGCAATGTTCATCCAGAATAGACTGGTCGTTCTCGTCTCCGAGAGCCAGTGTCTTCATGGCTGACAGCACGGTCGTCAACGGATTATGGCTTCTGTCTTCTACCTTTACATTGTGGCACTTGCTTTCTTCGTGCTAAGAATGGAATCGCAAACATGCACGCGAGTTACTTTCCGGATTTAAAAAATCTCAAAACTAATTTACACCTAAAATTTCTCATGACAGAAATTTTAACAAATTTTTACAAAAGTTTAAACAAAATTTTTACAAAATTTTTAACAAAATTAAAGTAATCGACCGCCTTAATTAAAAACATTGATAAACACGTCCTAATATCATTTTTCCTAACCATAAATTAAGACCGGCTTACCTCCAATTTCCGCAAGGATTCGTCGATCCTTTCCTGAGACTCTTGCGAACGTTTGACAATTTCGAGTTTTTCTATCAGAGTAGCAGCAAATGCTTCTGGTTCGTTTGGGGTGGCGTTTTCGACAGGCAACCTTTGCGTACGCTATTACAAGACAAAAAGTATTTAGTTTGATGGAACAATCCCAATCAATAAAATACGGTATTATCCATCGATCCAAAGCCAACAGAAACTTGCAGATTGTAACATGTCATTTGACAACCAAAAATGCACCATGGAAGCAAACATCGATTACTTACCGGAATGACAACGTGGTTTAACGGATCTTTGTTTTGATTTGCATTTTGTCGCATCGCTCTATGCTGCTGCTTCAGATATTTTCTAGACACCCTGGTTGGGCCCCCATCACTAAAGAGAAATCATCACTTTTATTTATTTTGTCCAATCTTGTGTTTCAGATATCACATCTGCAAGCAGTTCCAAATCAGGACAACTACGTACACGCTGCTATCCGTTAAGGATACTGTATCATCGGTGTGGGCGTCCGAGGACAGGGACTGCAGTTCGCTATCTTGTGCCGATCCGGGGATAAGGGTTCCATACATCGCATGGTAAGGATTGGCACTCCTCGAGTGTGGAGGTTGTTGAAGGTATACCCTAAAAAAGCAATTTAAAATTCAGGCTAGTGATTTAAATCGTAAAAATGCAGTTTAACGAATCGTTTTGATCAAGCGGCCACATTCCGGCACCGTGAATCTTGATGGATTTCGATAATATGCACATTAAAAAACAATGATTCTCCATACTAAATTGTACCAGCTAAGACGTACCTTGCGCAAGTTATATTTTAACGGACGTTTTTCTATAACGAGATATCAAGACAATAAAAAGCCACTGAAAAGGCGCTAAGTAAGTACACGACTTGTCGTAGACAAGAAGTACCAAGATTACAAAATTTAGCTTAACAGGCATAGCGATGTGCCTATTCAATTGGGTTTAAAATTCAATCTTTTCAGTGCATTGTTTACCCTTTAAATTGGTAAATTTGGCATTAGCTGAAATTTTTCAACAGAGTTCCCAATTAAGCGAGTCCGAATGAAATTGTCTTAATTTTACGAGCTTACGACCAAAAGAGGTTCAAAGTTTATCACCCAAAACCATCAAGGCTCAGCCAACACCAAAACCAAGAACAACACTGCTTACGCACCCAGCATATGCTTCTGGCTTGCGTGCGTCAGAGTAGCTGGCCCTGTGCCTCTGGGTCGCCATCAGAAGTTTAGACGTCAGTGGCAGGGTGGTGGTGGCAGTGCACACGTTCAGTTCACAGTCCTCCATGACAGTCTGTAGTGGCCCTCCCATGTCCAGGCGTCCGCTACTGCTACTGGAGCCGCTTGATGGCAGCGAGCAGCTGGCAGAAGCTGAAGTGGAACCTTCCCCGTGCTTTGGGGAGAGGTCACAGGTCGGCCCGTTCTGCATGCTGCGCACATGCTGAAGGTATATCTCCGACTTGAGGAAGTTGGGATATGTAGACAAGCTGATAGCATGCTCCACTTCCCGCTGCGCACAGTCGAAGATGCACCTATCCGTGAGGGTCTTGCCGGCCAGCTTGTCCGTGATGACCTTGCGGGTAGAGCCGCTAATCTGGATGGCATTTGACCGAATGTACTTGCGGTAGATCACTTTGATGAGCTGCTGGATGTGCTCCAGGTTGTCAGGGGGTTGCTTCTTTAGCCCCTCGCAGGCGAACCAGAAGTTGAGGGAGTCCTCGCATCCCTCTTGCTTCAGGTAGCACTTGAACAGTTCTACCCCCTCGCCGTCCCGCAGGAGGTTGCGCAAATTCTGGGCCCACTTAAGGCACGGGGGCGGCGTTGTACCCTCGCTGCCCTCTGGCTCGTAACCCAAGGGTGGCTCTGCCTCGAGGTCATTCTTGAAGCTCTTTTCCCTCAGCCCCTGCATGGAATGATGGCTCCGCCGAGCTCCATGGAGGTGAGGTCTGCATGGAGAAAAGGTCGGAGACGAGGCTGCCGCCCTCTCGTTCATGTGGGAATTGTGATAGCCCGTGGGCAGTTTCGGCGCGCTCTTCAGCTTGGCTTCGATATCGTCCGTGAAGGTGGCGTCCTGCTCCTGCCCCGGCAGGGTGGTGGGTCGTGGCCCCGTTTCCGTAAATTGCTCTTCGCCAGCTTTGCAAATTGCTTTGGAAATCTCGGCAACACTCATCATCGCTCGGAACGCTAACTATAAGGTTGTTTCCGTGACAGGCTTGCTCGACAGACTCCCACCACATTGTCGGCTTGCAAGTTTCGTGGCAAAGGCAACGTCAGTCTCATCTTCAATCAGTTTTTAGTAGAAAAATAATCTGAAAAGATAAAAAAAAAGGTTTTGTTACAATGAAAATATTCAATATTAACATTTGCCACACTTTGCGAAACTCATTTTAAATCTAAATGTGGATAGACTGCATTCGCCTGCTTCGATAACTAAAAGACCCTGGCAGCGGACAACGGACTGTATGCAAAGTTACGTTATGGATGGCATCGAGTAGCTTTTAATACACTGTATTAACTTAAAGTAGCAATATCTTTTTTTTGAACAACGTCTCGTGTCAGGATATCAAAGTCCCGTGACGGCGACTTTGTTGAAATCTGCATTTAACCATCAAGTCAATGTGTAAAGAAAACTGCCAAACGAAATTTCTGAACATCACAAGTTGTTCCTAGAAATACTTTTGAAGTTGATCAGCGAGTTGTGTCTGTGCGTAACCTATCTTGAAAACCACGGTTTCCCCACCCAAAACAAAACAGCATTGCCGAGTTTTCCTGGGATCACCCGTAGTTTAAAACCTTCAAACTCTGAACAAATGTAATCAGGAGAGACAAACAACCAGAAAGCTCTGCAGGGTTGGAAGGGTGACGCCTCGAGTCCCTACAGTATTGCAACCAAATTGAAAGCCACATTTTCCATTACGAGCTTAATCCTCCGCAAACGAACACTTGGCGCACTATGCTAATATTGCAAATCTGGCAAGTAATCTCCGAATCTGAGGATTAAGCTGCTCAATGCTTCATCTCCATGATGCCTCGCCGCACATTCCAGAGATTTATTTAATAAACCATTGTGTGTGGCGACTATGTCTGTGGAACCTTAATATTAGTAAAGATTCTACGAGCCGAGCGCAGAAAAGTTGGTCAAATGCTGAAAAATGGACACCGCATTTCCACTATCTAAATGAACTTCAGTCTGTGTACCTAAAAGTACAGAAATAATTTAATGCAAAATCTAATTACTAAAGCTTATATAGGCTTCCACGGTTTCAAATCAACCCGGTTCCAGATTAGGTAAAAAGGAGACTGTAACAGACTGTTAGAAGTCTTCGGCCAGAGAAGCAATAGCTACCTTATATTAAATCTCCAACAGAGCACAATTGTATGTCTTTAATGAAACCACTCAAGGGGTAGATGGGGGAATTTCTGGAGAAGTCTTACAATAGTTTCAATATTCAGAAAGCCGACATCCCCTTATACGAAAGATTGACGGCAAAGAAAAGTGCAGGAGTAACAAGAGCAAGGAAGGCTTGGGTTACATAGAAAGAACTGAAAAATTGACAGCTGCACTTAATAAATGCTTATAAGTTCAAAGTTACTGGCATCAAACATGATAGAGACAGACCAATGCAACTTTCTCCAGACACCTTTGTCGACACATGATATCGTCCCAACTTTTCACATAGACTTTTAATGATAAATTGTCGACATTTCCAAGTAATGAATCAGTATTCAACAGGTCACATAAACACATCCGATAAGTTTGGATGACAGGTTTGCTGAAAGATGAAAAAAAAAATGTTAAATATCTGTTATTTTAAGAAAAACTTAAATATACCAGTATTTAAAAAAAAAAAAAAAAAAGATCTCGATTCTTAAATCCGCCTGCGTGAACTAGGCTTAAGGTGAATCACAACCCTATCAATTTCAATGGGTGAAATTTTAAAACACAATTACAGCCAAACAAAAAGAGATTAAATAAAAATAATTTTTTTTAAATAGCTTGATAAATCAGCAATGGTATCACTTTTTCGTTTTTCACTTTGAGCTGGTAGATTTTTTTTAAATT
>JAQGAE010004789.1:0-12217 GCA_034696685.1 Julus scandinavius | reverse complement strand
TCGGTGTCTCAATCTATATGTATTTTAAATGCATTGCAAATGCATTGCAAATCATTGTAAATGCATTTCTGTTCCATATGGGCCGGGAAATCCATTCTGTGACCACAGAAACTGATTAAACAATAACTTTTTAATTATATTACTGATGTTTACCAAAAATCCAACTTTAAGTCGGTGGATGTTGGCATGTTGCACAATAAAAAACCATGTCCATCCTGGCATACATTGTCGCAAAGTGTTAGTCCGGATCTCAAGGGCCAAATCCCGCAAAACGTTTACAAGATAGGCTATTTTGAAGGCTGTAGTCTAGGTCACCAAATCCTCTTCCAACTTTTATCTAACACCTGCATGCCTGAAGTAATTAAATTACGAAGATGCAATCGATGGTGGCCATGCGTGACCTCCATGGACATGTCAGTGAAAGCACGAGTGCTCCATCATGCATGTCTGTAAACGGTGACATGACAGATTCCGTCCTGAGTTTTTTATGTTATTTTGTTGACCAAATGTGTTTTGTTTGGATAAAGGTTTGACCAACACTGCCATTTGTGCTCTCCAAATAAGAAGCTGTCAATTTTCAGAGAAAGCCCATTGAAAGAAGTTTCCACATTTCTTCTTTTTTTCGTACCAAAATGTGGACTTCAATAGCCGATATTAAATGATCGATGGCTGTTATATGTATTTACAGCATTAATATTTTTTCTCCATGAATTGTTCAATTTTAATAAAATTGAGTTTGGGAACAAACATGCTCTATCTGTTAGATAGCAATGATATGTGAATCGTTGTCATTGAAGTTTATGGCAGTCATCCAAAGTTAAGTTAACGATTTGTAAGATAATTTGATAAGTTATTTGTCCCTTCAACGATTAGATTGAACATTTCCTACAACTTAATGATTCACGTGGCCAATTAACTAGAAATTAACTGTCAAGTTTGCTGTTATAAATTACTTATTCCTACTATATGGCAAAAACAGTCATCAATTATACCGAACAAGATTCATTACGGGGTATATTGTCTTAGTATACTTCCAAATAGTACAGTATAATAAATAATCCAATTTTTAATGGATTATAGAACTTAAATTGAAGCCGAACAAGATTATTTTTTCTTAGAAATGCATTGTTTTGAAAACAAAACAAGTGCTGGAGACATACTCCTTCTGGAATATCTGGGCGAAGCATACACCACCAGGGGGTGCTGAAACGAAATAAGGTTATTTGTATATATTTTCCAGGTTTAAGCAAATAACTGCAGTAAACTTGATTTCGCGTGTACAAATTATTCAAATTCAGTAATCAAATGCCATTATCAGCATCTGCATTTTATTTGGTAATTTCTATTAATAGCAACTCGTATACTACATGTTTGTAAGATGCTTTAATATCAATATTCCCATTTGTGGCTACCGCTATTTCATTCAATTTATCCTGACCAGCAAAAAGTGGTGACATGAATTATTCATAAAAAGTAAGTGGATCGATACTTCCGTTATAATGAAATCCATTTTTCATTTTTTTCACAACTTTGGAGTAAACAACCTGCATGTGGCGTTTAGACCCTATTAACGTCGTTTAACAGTTTTTTTATCCACGTTCTATACGGCAAATAAAATCACTTTACAAATCTCTTTATATAAAAAAAGATGACACCGTGTGGATACTTTTTATTTATTTTTTGAAAATCTTGTTTGCTAAATACGATTTGTCCGTTTTGTGCAAGCAACCTTTGTTTATGGGCACCCTTCTAGGGTGTAGCTACTGATGTTGTTATTTTACACAAAACATGGTTAAAATTATTCCTCCAGGAGTCTAAATGTTTTGTTAAATTGCATTGTAAAACTTGAGCCACTTTCGGCCTATTTGATCAATGCGTTTCATGTGAATGATTCGTCACTATAATATCATAGATTCTTTGGATCCAATATAAGCTTGTTCTCAACGGGTTATTTTTAGCATTTTATTACCTCAAATGCCATTGCAAACAAGGTATATTAACGGAAAACCATGGACCTCTGGGCATTAGTTATTACATGATGCTTAAGGGTTGACACGATATGAAACTTAACTTGTTTGTTTTCCATATTACATCTTAGCTATAAAGTATTGCATATTGCTTCATTACTGTAATAGAATCTGAGCTAAATTCACACCCGAATATAATGCCAGTGGTCGGGAAACACTGGTCATGTGTTTTAATCAACATCTGTTTTTAGAATTGTTTCATGTTCTGTACAAGTTCCTGTTTACGTGAAAATAAGCATAACATTTTAAATAAACTTTATACTCTAATCTCCTTGTTATCTTGACATCTTGACATCTTGACATCTACTAAATATTTTATCTAACCTTCCCAACATCAAACAATGTCATAAATATATCAAATTTTGAGTTTTTAGCTTTATTGGAAACTATTTGACTAACATTTTTATGACATGCAAAATAATATGAATTGCTTTCGTCCTGGAGTTTGCAGATTGAAAAAAATTGTTTAGAAAGTACTTACAAAGTAATTTAAAGCATCATACAGAAATTTAAAATACAGTATTAAGGTTTAAAACTCTTTGAAATATAGTTCAGCATTAAGTTTTATTTTTTGATAATTATGTCAAATTTAAAGTTTTGTTTACGTTTTAATCCAAAAATTGAATTGCATTATACAGCTGGACTATTGTAATGAATTCTAATTGATAGAAATTACGAACGACTTTTTGTTCATATTATATTCAGCTAAGATAGTGTTTTGTGGCATAAACTTTTTGAAAGCCCAGCCCAAGAAGGTGTCACCATCTTTGATGTAGCCTTTGGCATAAGTGCAGAGACTATGAGTTTCAGAAATCCTTTCATATTGCCTAAAAGCGAAACCAGCTTTTGCTTATGGTTAATATTGTTTTTTATCCGATTTCCATGCACGCATTGCGGCACAGATATATCCGGCATATGCTGTTTTTAACAATGCCTTTTCATATTTATTTTTCTAATACGATCACAGTGTTTTTTTGACGGAAGGCAGCTTATAGAAATTACGTCTGCATTTTTTTAGATTATAGAATACGATGGCTGCTTTCCTAAACAAAATAACTTCCAGTGAACACAAGTTTAACTAAATTGGATAACACGAGGCAAAATGGAAAAAGCAAAAAATTGTTGTGAATGGATGCGACATAGAAACTTTGTTGCAAATCAAAAATTTATGTATATGGATTGGCACGAGTTTGCTTTTATTCATGGTAATTCATGTGGAGAAAGTATACCTTAAAAAATACTGCAATGTTAAAAATGTGGGGGCTGATAATGCAGTGGTCATAACGGAAATGGTCCAGAGTGTGTTGCCGTACAGATGTATTTCTAAGTAAAACTTCCATCGACATTTCAGTGGAAATGCTTTATAATTAATGGTAACACGCCATTGCTAAAAATTTGCATTACTTTCTGTTCCCCCTCTTAATTAGATTCGTAAACTTGATTGCCTTGTTAGTTTTTGAGTTTTAGCTCATTGGACTGTAATAATAGAAACAACTGTTCGTGTGTAATTGGGTCAATAAATAACATCAGGCCAAGTAAATTTGCATTACAAATTTTACAAGTTCTCAGTAACATTTTAATGAGATAGGCAAAAATGTTAGTAATTGGGCATTTTCGTTACAAGAATACACGAATTCTAGGTGATGACATACAAGAAATTTCTTCATGTACTTATCTTATTGAACTTCATGTCGACATACAGGACAAGAACTTTTACTCTACAAAGTTGAAATAGACGATTATTAGTATTGAAGTTCTGCAAGCAGTTTTAGTCTTGTTAAAATAGCACTAACCAACATCAACTCACCATTAACGATTTATCGATGCATTCTGAGTGAAAACGATGAAAGCAAGGTAAACTTTTAATGCAGTCTCCTGTCTCCCATTCCAACAAACAGATGAGACATGATTTTTTATCACTTTGGGATTCAGACTCATCATTACTGGGGTTATAGATTTGCGTTGGTAACAAATCTTTTAAACTTAATGAGTCCAAATTAATCTCGTATACGTCACCCTCCTAAAAATACAAATTCAGTTTTTCAAAATGGATATATGCAACTTCGTTATTTTTGTTTCTAGTTTATAAATTACTGTCATGGTATATATGTTTGAGAAATACGTCAAATTTAAATCTTTGCCTGTTTTCAACCAATACGAAAACCCAAATTAAATATGAATTTTAGAGCATAACTTTAAAGTAAATAAATAGACCCTTCATGTGCCTTTTTATATGTTTATACTGTACATACCTCATCAGAATCTTGAGATGAATGGGCTTCATATGAAGCATACATTGGCAAGTTATCGTCACTGTCAGTGCTTGGGTGTCCAGAAGAGGAAGAAAAGGATGTAAATGAGTTTGAGTAACATGTACAAGTTGAAGCATTTTCTCTCGGAGAATTTCTAGCAACAGTTTCATAATAAACGTCCTCGTCGTCACTTTCAGATTCCGAAAAATAAATGGATGGCCTAGGGTTCATCTCAGAATTGAACATTTCCTGATTTTGAGAGACGAGGGATATTAGTACTCTAGAGAATATAATTTAAGAATCTTTTTAACAATGAAAATCTTTAAATAAATCCATAAATTTAATTTTAAGTTTTACCTGTAATCTCTTGGCTAATTCTTCATCTTCCAAGAGTTGTTTTTGGTATCGAACCCTCATGCAATCCTCGTAGAGGATACTTTGCATTTCTATTGCACCTGGAATGTAACAAATTTCTTCAAATATGGCAAATAGTTCTGAAAATTCACTTTTTCAAATATCAGCATCTATGATAACTTAAGTTCTATAACTTTGGTTTGAGATATATATGCATTTTGTTTTCTAATATAAAATATATCGCTTAACTACACATTATTTCATAATGCAATTATTTTTAAATAAATTTTCCAAATTAGACATTTAATAAAATATGATTTACATTGCTTTTAATGTTCCATCAATGCTGCCAAAAATCGTAAGCAAAGGACATACAATATTAAACTTATTCCATTAAACTAATTGTAAAGTTTTCAAAATTTCTTTGACAGCACTAATTTAGAAGAGAACTTAATGAAATTATGGATTCATTTTGTACAATTTCAACAATCCTTTAAGACAAGCACGAATTTCAAATGTTAATATACATACCAACGTCACTGTCAAACCCTTTTTCAAAAACTTCCTTTTCTTTGTATTCCTGAGCCATACTTGATTTTCAGAATTTATGCAGTTTTAATGTAGGCGGCCCACAGCAATAAATGTGTCCTTTATTGCTTACTAGATAAGGTGTATATATATACGTACGTGGAAATGTTAGTAATAATGCCACAAATGCAGATAAAATAATTAACAAAGTAGCAACAACTTACTTTAGGAGTTCGTGGAATTAGTATAAAAAGTGAATTTTTACAAACGTGGATTCCTGTGAAAATTATATTGAATTCAAAATATTGTAGGTGGAAACTAAATGTAAAAAAATAAGCGATAGTATATGTTTTTAATCTTAACCGAATTCTAGATAAGGATTCTGAAATATCAGCGCGCTGTATATCGTCATGTAGTGTATCTTATATGACAATAACAACTTTAAAAAGCCATTGTCATTTTATCAGCTTTAAATTGATAATGGAATCACGATTACACATTTTTTTGAATAGTTTTAATTGCTTGATTCGGTTATCATAATTACAAAATTGTACATATTTTAGGAACTTAAAATTGTATTAAGAGAACTAATATAAAACATTGGATAAAATATTTACGTATGTGCATTAATAATAGCAGAAATTGCTTTCAACATTTCATACTCGGTTTTATGACTTATAACTTAAAAGAATCTGCGGTGTTTTCTAAAATGAATTTTATCTGGTTCATGAAATATCACTTAATGAACTTCTTAAATTATTAGTGATTTCATGTAATTTGGGACAAGCGCTCTTCTGAAATAATATCCTTGTTGTATGTCATGAAAATGAGTAGAAAATCAAATAAAGAGGTACAAATAAAGAGGTATAGCTTGAAAGTGAAAAACACGGCATTGACTAAAACTAATTTTAAAAATAATGAAAAATATTTAAAGGCAAACATAAAACTCATAGTTGTCAAATGTGCCGGGTAAAAAATATCTTAAATGGCACTAATCTAGATATATTCACTGATTCTTGAACGTGACCTCCAAACGGCAGACTGGGCAGGAGTTATTTATCTAAATGGAAAACAATAAAAATACACAAGTTTAAATTTTTTTATATAAAGAGCAGGAATATTTATAAGAAAGTTTATTTGTAATACCCTGCTATAAAGTTAACCATACCAAGTTAAAAAGTAATCCCGTAGAACCTGTCTAAATGCATACTCTTGGGACCGATAAAAATATGCTTTTAGAAAGGTTCATTTATACATGGGTAACCAAGTCGGTACCGGCACATTTTATGCTTTTGGAGAGGTTATTAATTTACACATGATGCATTTAGACAGGTTCTACTGTACCGAGTAACCGCATGAGCAATTTGGGTTACAAACTCGTATCAAAAACGGTGAATTGAAAAGTTTTAATTTCCTATTTTCTCCCCTCTTGGCCATGGCATTTAAATGATCAGATTAATTAAAACTGGCTCTTGGTAATGAAAATGGCTCATTAAACTTTCAATTGAGCAGAACCCTGACATAGCGATTCGTACCTTCAACCAGTCATTGATGCATTTTGCATGGAAGTCATGGAAACAGGGTAGACTCTTGATGGAATTTCCGGATTTCCATTTCAGCAAGCAAATATCGCACGTTTTTGCTTCGCTGCGGCCTTTAGGGTCCTTTGTAGGTTGAAAGCGACGGTTTGGAAGCATATCAATTTCGGCTTCACGCAATCCCGGACGCTTTGCTGGTCCTATTCTTTCAGCAATATCATGTAAGTCCTAAAATAGTAAAATGTATCAAATTCTCAAGGTATTGTATACATGCTTACGTGTTAAATCAACTAAGTTTATTAAATATATAGGGAAATTACTTCATAATTCAATGACTGGTTTAGGAGTGGCTGGGAACGACGACGAGGGGCCTAAATCAAATTACAAATGCATAATGTTGATAAGTTTTTATTTTTAAGAATATTTAAAATTCATATGCAATCGCAAAATATACAAAGTTAAACTGTATATTATACCATAAGTTCTTAGTGTGCAAGATAATTACCTCATTATCCAGTGACGGGTCTCTGGGTCTTTGGGCACGACGACGTGGGGCCTAATTTTAAAATTATAAATGCATGATGTTGATAAGTTTTTATTTTTAAAAATATTTAAAATTCATATTAAATCGCAAAATATACTAAGTTTGGCTGTATATTATACCAGAAGTTCTTAAAGTATGCAAGATAATTACCTCATTATCCAGTGACGGGTCTCGGGGTCTTTGGGCACGACGACGTGGGGTCTAATTTTAAAATGATAAATGCATGATGTTGATATTTTTTGATTTTTAAAAATATTTAAAATTCATATGCAATTTTAAAATATACAAAGTTAAGCTGTATATTATACCAGAAGTTACTAAAGTACGAGATTAGATAATTACCTCATTATCCAGTGACGGGTCTCGGGGTCTTTGGGCACGGCGACGAGGGGACTAATGTAAATATAATCATATGATATTAAAACTTCTTGTACTTTAATTTCATATACAATCGTACAGTTTCCAAGTTAGGCTAAACAATTTCAGTATATGAAATCAGACGTTCTTAAACAATATAAGAAAATTACCTCATTATCCAGTGAACGGTCTCGGGGGAGTTGGGCAAGGCGACGAGGAGTCTAATTTAAAATACAAAATATGGTAATAAAATCAATTGTTTGATGTTGATAAGTTTTCTTCTTATAAATTATTAAAAAATTCATGTACAATTTTAAAATACCCCACGTTAAGCTAACGTATTCGTTAAAAGTTCTCAAATTAGATTAGAAAATTACCTCATAATCCAGAGACTGGTCTCGAAGTCGTTGAGAACGACGACTGGAAGACTAATTTAAATAAAGGATATAGTGATAAAATTAATTTTTGATGTTGTTATATTTTCGACTTTTAAATTATTTAAAACTCGTATGCAATTACAAAATAACCCAAATTTTCAGAGTGCTCAAAGTTAGGCTATCATTTCATAATATTACGCCAGAGGTCTCATGGCCATTTTGCCAGTCTGAAAAACGTACCCATACTCATAATAACTCTACTAATATATCTAACAATACAAGTCTACTAAAATGAAGCTTTTCCATGATACAACATTTTTTCGACTATAAATTTCATCTGATCTCAAAAGCAATTTTAATAAAACCACTATTTTCGCATATAAAATACTATACCTGACGAAGCACCACACTAATCTCAACACGATGACGTTTTTTTGGGTTAATTTGAATAATTTGTGAACTACTGGAAATGACCTCCATTTCGGAATCACTGGAGTCCGCAGCTTGGTCACGGCTGTTTAATAAAAAAAAAAGCACAATGGATAAAATGTTGGTCAAGTTACGAATATCAAATTGAGAATCATATCGAAAGTAATTTGAAAATCTTAACCTCAAGGTTTCACGGGATGCCTCCTCATCAAACTTTTTCTGAAATTAAACAGAAATTTATTTTAGTTAAAATTTGCAGGTCTTTCAAAATGCCTTCCTTTCCATACCTGTAACTCTTTTGCAAGATTTTCATCTTCCCATAATTGATGACTATTACGTGATAACATACAATCGTCATGGATAGCCATTTGCTCCCATTTCATAATTTTTGCTCTAAATATCCTCTCTGCACTGCACCCCGACATCATTAGCGTCTCCAACATCAACTGATTTACGAAATTTTATTTGGCTAAATAACGGAAAAGTACGTCAAATGTTACGCATTTCCGGTTATGTAAATCTAGTTTCAAAGTTCGATAAGAACCAGACACTGTTCTTAAAAATGATACAAAACCGGTTGAATTATTCTATGAATGCTCTCCGAAGGACAAACCACCTTTTTAAAATGAACAATTCAAGGTCCAGAGATTACATCGCCATTCTTTCACCAAGTAAAATGTATTATTTCAATATATTCCTGTGATATTAATTAGCGTAATTTCAGACTATCAAAAAATACCCAGTGAATCGTGTTTTTGATAATGGATTTTTACTATCTTGATAGGGTGCTGGTTTTGGGTGAGTTTTACCTACAGTATTCAGTATCAAATTGAATTAATATTGATATTGAATTAATGATATTAATTCAAAATTGGTACCAAACATGTACTTCCATATTTTTTAAATTTATTTAAAAACTGACGTCATAATAATTCGGGTTTGATGCTGATTTTTGTGGGTGTGCATATTTGTAAACATTCCTGATAAACGATGTTAGAATTCTATTAAAAATTTCAATTATGCACCAGATTAAAGGGAATATTACTTTTTATCATTTAACGTAGACATGGTTTTTACATTACTGAAAATATACATTTGAAGCTCATTAATACATGTATAGCTTTTTTTTCTTCATTAAAATGATGCATTTATACATGTCATCTTAAATTTTTTACCGTTGTGAATATGCATTGATGATTAAAACTATACATACATCCCACGGTACTGTTGTTCCAATAAAGTCTACCGATGACGGTACAGAGAATCTAGGGCTACAGTTCTATAATGCATGGGATTATATGTGTACAGTATGTATATAATTATGCATTTTTTTGTTTGTGCATTTGGGGAAATTATGGCATCGAGAAAAACTATCTTTCTTGAGACTCTGGAGAAATCGATTTAAGTTTTAAGCTTTGGATTAAAAGACCTGATGCTTCTGATACATAATTTCCCAAAGGTAACATGTTATAATGCACACAAGATGTAAACATGGTGATCCATGTAGTACTTTGAAAAGTTAACTTGGGATAGGGTAATGTGTTTGTCAATTTTAACAAAAGCAAAACTGAATTAATGTTTCTATACTTCTGATACGTTTAAGTAATGTCATATATGAGGAATAATAAAATTTCAGGCATCATAAGAACATATTTTCTGTAAAATCTCTAAAAGTCAACACCATCTAATTTTTGATTCCAAATAGTAATTGTGTAATGTAATTAAATAGTGAGCTGAAAATCCAATAATTGCGAATATTAACTTTACCAATACATTTCACAAGATTTAAACAGGTCAGAGACGTTTGCCACTGCCCTGATTATTGAATTTGACTTTCCTTCTGTACACTATAATGTTTACTTAGCTGTTAACTTGCTTTTACAACTGACATAAATGTATCTTGGAAGAAATAAGCCATTTTGATTCTGATTAGCATAGTTTGCCATCGTGCAAAGGCATGCTAATCTGATTAAAGCATATTGAATCTCATTACCATGGAACGTTGCCTGTGTTTCATCTTATTATCATGGCACGTTGCCAATGTTTCCCATCTGTCAAAAAATTGCATCACATCAGCTTGATGATAGGCATTTGGGAAAACACACTCTCTATCACATCAAAGAAGATATAACTGAGAACATAAAATATATATGAAAATGATGGCTTTTGGAAGCGTAGTACAAGAAGCTTACATTTTGTTAAAAGATGAATGAGGATTATTTAGGCTGGGTAGTTATTAAGCATGGGGTTTGGTGCGGTTTTCCCGAAGGCATTCAAACATATCAAGATTTGATTGGGTTTTCCCAGTAATCAATTCTCTTCTTTAAGTCAGTTGCGCCAAAGACAATCAGGCGAAGTTTTCCTGAAAGTTGCGATTGTCTTTGTCATTAATTATAAATGAGAAGTATTCTTTAATTAAGTTTCTCTTTCGGTAAGCGAGCACGAGCGAGAAAATTAATCAAGTTGTTTGTGTTTTGCAATTGCTCGTCTACAACCCTGAGACGTCATTATTTCCCTTAGCAACGTGAAACTTTTTTTACCTGGATCTTATGCTCAAAACCACTTGAGTTTGCTTTAAATGTTTTGACCCTTGTTGTACAATAAATCGGACCAGCCTTTTATAAATTTCAATGCGTATACTACTGATTTTGACAAAACAATGAAAAGGGAAACCACAGAGATCTTGAACAAATCCTTAAAGTGGTCACAGTATTTGGTTTTGGCATGAGCAGCCAGTAGAGCAACTCCAAAGTTTACTTTGTTTGGTCTTTCTCCAGACTAGACAAATAGTTTTTGATCAATAAGATCGAATTAAGAGGACATGCTTTTACGGTTTTTTCTTCTTAAGTCTGGACAATAGCAGTTTTTTTCTGAGCAGTATATTAAGAAACGAAGTGCATATGTTTTTACTTTTTTGGCAATCTGCTTTATGAACAAGAACAGCTTTTTTCTGAGCAAGGGATTGAATGAAGAGCATAAACTTTTCTGTTTAGATGTTCTTCAAGTATGTACAAGCACACGTTTTGTTTCTGAGAAGTAGATCGAATCAAGAACATATACTTTTACGTTTTCGTCTTCTCAAGTTTGGACAATAACAGTTTTTTTCTGAGCAGTATTTATGAACAAGAACAGTTTTTTTTCTGGGCATAAAAACCATTTTTGATTAAATGAAGAGCATATTCTTTTACTTTTTGACAATTTCCTTTATAAACAAGAACAGGTTTTTTTCCTGAGCATTATATTGAATGAAGAGCATATGCTTTTCTTTTTTGTATCCTATTTGGTATATACAAGAACACTTTTTATTTCTGAGCAGTAGATCGAATCAAGAACATATACTTTTACGTTTTCGTCTTCTCAAGTCTGGACAATAACAGTTTTTTCTGAGCAGTATAATAAATGATGAGCATATGCTTTTACTTTTTGGTAGTCTTCTCTATAGAGAAGAACAGTTTTTTTTCTGAGCAATAGATTGAATAAAGAGCATATACTTTTATTTTTTTCAATCTTTTTTATAAACAAGAGCAGTTTTTTTTTCTGAGCATTAAATTGAATGAAGAGCATATGCTTTTCGGTTTTTTATCTTCTTCCGTCTGTACAAGAACCCTTTTAATTCTGAGCAGTAGATCGAACCAAAAGCATATGCTTTTACTTATTGGTCGAAGGAAATCGAGCATAAGCTTCCAGCTGATGTGGATAGATAAAATAAAGGGCTGAGCAAAAACACGGTTTAAATCCGCTTATTTGAAGTCCTGTTATTTCCTAGTTATAGTTTATGCTAATTACCTTTCTTGTATTCGTTTATAAAAAA
>JAQGAE010004788.1:0-12221 GCA_034696685.1 Julus scandinavius | reverse complement strand
ATTTCGGTTAAGGGGAGCGCCGCTCCCCCTCGCAACCCCCTAATTACGCCACTGAAACGATATGCACCTAAATTGCTTTTGTTTTAACGGGAACTTCCCCCACTTGAATGACGAGCATCGATCACATTTCAATGGTTTTGAGGCTCCCTTTAGGGGCCCAATTTAATGGTCAATATTTAATATACACGTATACTTAAGGGGGTCATTCAAAAAGGAAATGAAATGAATCGAATTACACATTAACAGAAAATTCCTTCAAAAACTTACCCTTTCACTAACAATTAACTGTCCACACGATGATAACTCCTGCCCGAACTCCGTATTTATGCGATTACCCACTCTGGAATTCTTCGAATGGGTAGTACTACCTATATTACCATAGACTGGCGCCGGCCCTGTTAATAGTGTACTATAATGCGAAAACAAGCAAAACGTATGTCATGTCAAGTATCTTAACATATAGATAATTGTCAACATACAGTATTACCAGGCAACTAATAATTTCCGAATTTAACATTATATCATTATATAACATTATATAACATTATATAACATTAACATTATATCACTTGTGTAGGGCAAAAGTAAAGTGCCTAATGGAAACGTGAATTAGTATGTAATGTAATGCATTGTTCTTGGTTTTTTTTACAGATGACAGAACCTTGCTCGTTCCGTTGTTGAAACTGCTGGAGGATAATTGTGATAACAATTACCATCAATTGCCAATTTTATTCGAAAAAGTGATTGGCAAAAGCAAGCCAATTCCGAAAACTAATATAGATTGCCTGGAGGTTGATAGCGAAGACGAAGCACATGTAGCCGTAAAACGTGTAAGATATATCTTAAAGTTATAAGTGTATCTGTTTTGCATGTTTACTAACTGCAATCTTATAAATACTGCATTTCCTTAATTTCAGAGAAAAAAAGATGATATGACTTACAAGTCAAAAGCAAAAGCCTTAGCATCAAAGGACAACCTTTCTCAGATACATTTCACAGCTCAGAAAGAAAATTCCTGCACAGAATTAAGTGTTTAAATATGTGATTAACTAAAATGTATACTGTTGGCATTTGGGATGACCACCTGCGTGCCCTTAGGGCCAGTAGGCATAGGAATGAGGACCCTGCGTGGCTAGTGACATGAAGGCTGATGTCACGCCCTGGGACCCCTTTGTAGGAGGTCCCAAGTGTTCATTTCCTTTCTTTTGTGTTTGACCCTTTGTTTCATTCAGCTTTAAAATTTTGTATGGAGAGGTTCTACTGTGTTAGTGTGCAAGAGTTTGCACACAAGTAATAAACTGATTCATCTAAAAAAGCATCGATTGAGTTTATTCATCGGGTTATGGGTCCTGTATGCTTCGCAATGAAACAGTTAGTAAAATTTCGTCGAAATTAAACTGAAATTCTGAGTTGTAGGAAATCCACGCTGAATAGGCCTAAACTCAACACACCACGTGTTCGAAAGGGTTAAAAGAATCCCAAGCTAAGGGAACGCTAAAACTCTGTTCGAAATGAGTGTAACACATTGGAAATAGTTTGCTGTTCTTCGAGCTGTTTTGCGAAACAACTTTTTCGTCGTTCCCATTGGATTCTTTTGGGCATCATGGGAGACTACAAAATCGAGAAGCTGAATGACACCAACTACGGACAATGGAAAGTCTTAATGGAAGCCATCTTAAAGCGCGACAAGACTTGGAAGTTCATGCAAACCCGAAAACCTGCAGAGATCGATAAGAAATACACGATAAAAACGACGAGGCCGTGGCCCGTATAATCCTCAGTGTAACAAGAGGACAGTATCGGCACTTCGCAAAGGATCATCATGCCAACGAGATGTGGATTGCGCTCGTGAGCGGAAGTCCCACGAGCGGAAGTCCAATAATAGTTTCTTTTTCTTAGCAAAGAAGCTATTCTCCTGCAAATTCGTCTCCGGGACGATGCAGGCTCACATTGACGGGATCATGGAGCTCTGGGAGAAATTAAAAGTGGCGGGAGAAGACGTTCCGGATCATTACATCGTCGCGGCGATAATGATGAGCCTTCCGGAATCCTACGGCCTGATGGTCATGACCCTGGAGGGCATGGACAAATCGATGATGACGATACGGTACGTAACCAACCATCTCCTCGACACGTTTCTGCGGAAACAAGAGGGAAAGACTGAGGACAACTCGAGGGTTGCACTGGTCGCGGAGCCAGCACGTGGCGGAGCTTGCGGAAGCGAAACTTGCGGAGGCAGTGCCAAGAAACAAGCCCCGTGACAAGGGAAGAAATCATGAAAACCGGGACCAAAAGGCCAGAAGACTGCAGAAACACGCGTGTGCCACGTGTGTGAGAAACCAGGTCACCCGATAGCGGACTGTTTCAAGTACCTGCAGTTCCTAGAAAGCCAATCGGCAGAAGCCAAGACAGCCACGAAAACGGGAGTTGAAGAAAACTCCAATCATCTTTCTTTCGTCGTTTCAAGGGAGGTCCCAGCGGAGGTATCCAACGAATGGATAAAAGATTCAGGAGCTACGTGCAGCATCACTGGGGATCGGAAGTTCTTCACGGAACTTCGAAGTACCGATGCAGAGGTCAAAGTCGTCGACCGCCACGCTATCAAGGCAGATGGTTTGGGCGAGGGTTGGCTCCGTTGTGTTCTGCAGGACGGGACAACGCAAGACATTTATCTGAAGAATGTCCTGTAGATGCCATCATTCGGGCAAGGCTTGCTGCCGGTCGTCAGATTACGGACGGCGGGATGGAAGTAATGTTTTCCGGAAAAGAGTGCACGGTTCTGCACAAGAAGAAGACCGTGTTCTCGGCGGTCCGGCACGGTGCCCAACTGTACCGGCTGAAGAGGACGCTTCGGCCTAACACAGAAACGGCAGCCATTGTCGCCACCGCACCGTTTTAACAATGGCACCGCCGTTTTTGAGGGAAGATCTTGCTGATGGCGTGAAAGTCTCCGGGGAATTCAACAACTGTGCAGGCTGCAGTAGCTTCACAATGGGAAGCTGTCGGCTAGCCCCTTTTACGCCAGTGTTTCCCGAGTGGTGCATCCCACCGATCTGATCCACACGGACATGTGTGGACCGATGCAAGTGGAAATTCAGAGCAAGAACCATTAGTCCCTCGCCTTTACAGATGATTACTACCATTTTACGGTGGAACGTCTGACAAAAGACAAGAGCAAGGTGACTGCAGTTACCATCGAGCTCTTGACAAAAATGGCAACGCAGTTCGGCAGGATGCCGAAAGCTATTCGTTCTGACAACGGTCAAAAGTATCTCTCAGACAAGGTAGTCTTATCTCGTCCAGAAGGGGATACAACACCAGCTGACCATCGCCTACACTCTGCAACAAAATTGTTGATTTTAATTAAAGTTCCCTTCCTAAGAATTCAGGAACTCGGTTGTTGGGAGAGAACGACGCCAGGATCCATAAATCAGTTGGTAAGTCATTTAATTTTAATGAAACTAGCATTTAAAATTACAAATATTGTAATTTTCATTGTGCATAATGACACTTGTATTATGGGTTAGAACACATCCTTTCCTGATTCCGGGTGACAGGGGGCCAGACACCCGCACTTGTTTGAGGCCAAATAGAGAGTACTAGCCAGACTACCGAGGACCAAGATGGCCGCCCAACAGAGTGAACAGTCGGCTAATCCCTAACTTCCCCAACCTAATAGGGAAGTATCTTAAATGAAGACACTTTATTACCTTTATAGTTTCGGTCCTCCATTTATTAAATCTTCTTTCGTTTTTCTTTTCAGATCATTCAAGGGACCGAAACCAGGATGGCCCTTCATCACCCAAACAGGTAATTAAAAAACCACATTAAGTATAGATATAATATATATATATATATATAAACTATGATTAAAGGAGTTAAAAACCAGACGTTGCGGAAACCGAACAACAAAAATGGCATTGCGGAGCGGAAGAATCGCTTCCTCTCACGAGGTCACGAGGGACTCGGCCTGAGTATCAGCTACCGGAAACAATTCTACGTAGCCAACGTTACCCTTTATCAGTAACTGGTAGGGGTCCCACTAACTCCACACTTAGGGCCTTAAACCTTAGCAGATTTGGGGGGCTCGTGCATACTGTCTCTCCACTGACTAGATCATGCTTGTATCGGTTGCAGACCAGGCATTTTGAGACATATGAAGTAATGGACTTTATCATCCCTGTTAAGAAATACTTTTCCAAAATCCTGTGGTATTGCGGCACACCAGGAAATCATACTTTTCTGCAGCCCCTGTGGTATAACCAATTAGGCTTATCTGGTTCAATGAATTACAGATGCTTGTACAATATGCCATCCAACACGATGTAAACACGCATCAAGTAATTGCGGGCATTCACCGCATCTTTAGTCTCCAATGATTCTAATGCCAGTACTATCCCCTTAACGAGAAATTCATTCATCTGAAATTGTTTAAACTCTTTCTTGGTGATGGGTTCCTTATCTTCGAGAAAGTGGTTGATTAAAACCACCGTTCAGAATTTAAGCTTGAATCCTTCCCCGTGGGTTGCAACGTTAAGTTGGTCCACCAAGGGCCCAACAAGCTTATCTGTCTTGCGGGTTATTTAGTGTAATTAATGACCGCAAGGGCCTATGATCAGTGTGGACTATGAATGGCATTCCCTCGATATACCCCCTTAACTTTCCTACGGCCCAGATTACTGCTAACGCCTCCTTTTTCAGTGGTAGAGTAATTTCGCTGAGCCTAATTAAACAGTTTGGAAGGGTATTCAATGACCTGATATGGTGCCTCATCACCCTGTACCAATACTCACATCGGTAAAAAGACAGAAGCCTTTTGAAAAGTTCGGCTGAGCCAAAATGGGTGCCTCGCACAGCTTTTGCTTCAACAAATTGAATGCAAAACAGCACTTGTCATCAAATTTAAATTCTACATCCTTTTTT
This sequence comes from Julus scandinavius, assembly GCA_034696685.1. NCBI lineage: Eukaryota > Metazoa > Arthropoda > Diplopoda > Julida > Julidae > Julus > Julus scandinavius. The sequence goes on along the minus strand of JAQGAE010004788.1, from coordinate 7,298 downwards.
AAGAAAGCATATAATAAAGCAGCAATGTGAGAAAGTTAGGGGATAAATTTACCACATAACCGACAAGCACCAACGAAGGACTTTAATTCAGTCACATTCTTTGGGTTGCTCAAATCAAGGAGGGGCCTACTTTTTCTCTATTTGGACTAATCCCATATTTGGAGATGTGATGTTCCAAGTGCGTACTATGTGGACTATGAATGGCATTCCCTCGATATACCCCCTTAACTTTCCTTTGGCCCAGATTACTGCTAACGCCTCCTTTTTCAGTGGTAGAGTTATTTCGCTGAGCCTAATTAAACAGTTTGGAAGGGTATTCAATGACCTGATATGGTGCCTCATCACCCTGTACCAATACTCACATCGGTAAAAAGACAGAAGCCTTTTGAAAAGTTCGGCTGAGCCAAAATGGGTGCCTCGCACAGCTTTTGCTTCAACAAATTGAATGCAAAACAGCACTTGTCATCAAATTTAAATTCTACATCCTTTTTTAAGAAAGCATATAATAAAGCAGCAATGTGAGAAAGTTAGGGGATAAATTTACCACATAACCGACAAGCACCAACGAAGGACTTTAATTCAGTCACATTCTTTGGGTTGCTCAAATCAAGGAGGGGCCTACTTTTTCTCTATTTGGACTAATCCCATATTTGGAGATGTGATGTTCCAGAAAATCCACATTATTACTACAGAAATGACACGTCAATTTAAGCAAAAGTTACGCCGTGTGATCAGACCTAGTAATCGGTCCAGATCTTTGAGATGCGTCTCAAACCTTTCTGTTGCCACGATTAGATCGTCCTGATAAACTCGGTGCATGACGTCCAATAATTTGGACATCATTTCCTTAACGACACGTTGGCAATGCGCTGCGGAATTGCGCGCTACCATGGGCATGCGAGTGTACGCTATGGCCAAATGGTGCCACAGTAAAAAATAGTTCTTGACATTTTTCTTCAATGGGGATCTGCCAGTAGCAGTTTGTTAGGTCCATTGTAGACATGTAAGGATTACCCTTAATTTCCACAAGAATGCTATCCATTCTGGGAATTAGGTAGTTATAAGGCACGGTAAAATTCTTCAGAGCCCTGAAATCCGTCACTAGTCGCATTTCCGTGCAGCTGTCATTCTTTGGAACAAGAAATGACGGTGAGGCCCACTCCAAGGATATAGGGGTAAGATAGTTTTTCTGGATCATCATGGCTATCTTCTCCTTCATCTGTTCCTTTCATTTCGGAGAGTAGTTGTACAGCCATACAAAACACGGTTTAGCCTCGAGAAACAACTGGATAACTTGAGGATTTACCTTAGCTGGCCCATTAGGCTCTTGGAAGACCATCTTATGCTTGATGAGTAAGAGATTTACAGCATGCAGTTGGCCAGGAGTCAAATGTACTACACCATCAGGTCGGAGGACAATACTTTCCTCATGGACTTCCTCGATCTCCCGCGAATAATTCCCGTTTATCCCATCGACTCCAGGCTTAACTTCCACGGTATTGATGGAATATCCGTTTAATTGATCACTAAACCTCCATCTCTGGGTTCCAAAATCGATCATGCTTTTGGCAAGATTGAGAAAATCATTCTCCAGGATGAGTTTTAGGTCCTTGTAAGCCGGGATAAACATAATTGGAATGATAAAGTCCCTACCTCGGACGGTCACTTTAAAAGGTGCATGATAAGTGACGGTCTTGCATCTCTTAGAATCAGCCATGAAAATATTCTGTCTTTTTTTGGTAAGACGGCTTGGGAAATAGTCCCTTTCCTCACAGCGTGGAGTTGGCACCTCCATCTAATAGTCCCGTAATCTTTATACTGCCCATGTCAACTTTCACGCGGATTAGTTCAATGTACGGTTTTGGAATAAGGTCAGGCATGATGGGAACAACTGCGAGTTGTCGTGCAACAACTTCAAATGAGTTTGCTCTCACAGGGTCCGCATTCGATTTGTTATTGGACTGTACTGCGTGACCACACTTCTTATCACATGGATACTTCGTGCGTCCTATTTCTCCACAAACGTAGCAATGAGTCGTTGGATCTTTAGGTTTTTGATTGATTCTCACGTTCCCCGAATTATCCCTTTTGGGTTTTTCTCCACCAGTGCTAGTCTTATCTTTCGAACGGTCTCCTCCTCTGTGTGCTCGCCTGCACTGATCAGTCTCCGGGATGCTCAGGGTTCGGGGCGGCAATCTGCCTTATTGGTGGATTCAGGGACTGGGACAGTGAATCGGTCCCTCCCTTTATTACATGCCTTAAAAATTTCTTTGTGAAGCCCATTTCCCTTTGGCTGGGGTCCTTTTCTGGCTATCTGGCTCCGAGTATGAGCTCTGCCTCAGCTGCTTGGAATGCTATAGACATCTCAGCTATCATCGAAAAGTTATCAGGGCCCACTTTGTCCTTGATCCAAAGGTTGAATCCTTCATAAATCATGGTTATGCGTGTCGAGATGTCAGGTGGACAGTTCAATTTTGCAATGTAAATTTGAAGTTTAGCAATGTATTTGGTGGAGCACTGTCTCCATCTTTGGCCAGCGACCATAACTTGCTTCCACAGGGCACTATAGTCTATGGAAGTTCTGTAGGGATGCAAAAATTCGACCTTGGCATCCTTAAAGTGCGCAGTTGACCTTGGTACATAGTCCACCATTCCCTTATGCCCTCATTGAGGCATTGAAGTATTGAGAAAGGACAGCTACAGAATCATTCTCAGGAATGTCCATGTGGAATAATAGTTTCAACATTACTAAGCCATGCTTCAATATTAGAGGTTCCCTTGTAGGCTCCAGTTTAATTATTCGACTGGCACAAGCTGGGCCTATCTCCTCACATAGTTTGTGATACTATGACTATACGGCAAGCCACACATTCACGATAGACACGTATACTTGTATTGCAGAGCAAATGGGCTCTTACGTGACTAACTGTGGAACTCTAGGTGTTTCCACTATGACAGGAGTGCTTGACAGCGGATTCAATGGATTTTCTTTGGGAATTGGTGTCGGGGAGAATGCCCTGGGAGCCTTTATCTGCTTTGTTTTCGAGATCTTAACCGGCCCCTGTCTCTTCTTCACTTTCGTCCTCCAACTCCTTCAGTCGTTTACATACTTTAACCAAGTCTTCATACAAATCATCGTTGAAATCACGCAATTTCGCATTCTCCGCACGGAATTTCTCAATGGCCTTTGACCACTCTTTATAATTACCAGCTATAAATTACATTTATACGGAATTGCAACAAATCCTAGGAATCAAGATCTGATTTCAAGCAGGCCCCAAATTTGCAAGTAGCCAAACATTCCTAATACCCTAACCTTAACGAATCAGGCACTGTGGCAAGAAATCTGCCTAAGTCTCAGTCTTAGACTCATCAACCCAAAAATGCAACAATAACTCAACATCAAAGGGTGGAGTTCGAGAGATTCACAAAATGTTAATCTCTAGGTTTTCCCATAAGGAAAAATAATATGCGATAAATATGTTTAAAAATAAATTACCAATATATGGAAAATATACCAAAATTGGCCTAATCTAATATATGGAGTCCTTGGACATATATTTTCAATATATTCCACTTTGACGTAATTATATGAAACATATATTATGCATATATATACATATATTGATAGTATATGCTTCACATATCATTTTTCCATATGGGTTGGCGGAGAGCCTACAAGAATTTAATTAGAAATATGCTAATCTTGAATTTTCATTTGACTTACTCAGGTTCCTAAAGATCCAGGTTTCCAAGCATCCAAGAGATTCCATTGCTGAAGAAGGTTTTTTTTTTCAGGCTGAGTGCTCACCTTTATACCCTTGGATGAGGAGACCAAAGGTGGACCCAGCCCTACTTCAATAAGGTAAGTCTGGCTAGTTTATGGAGGTCATGGGCTTAAAGTGTCTAAATTATTGATTCGGATTAACTGCCTGGTGACAGTAATCTCAATGCGCTTCCTGACGTCATGACAATGACCTGTGGGGAGAAATAATAGGGGAGGCACAGTGGCTTCTTTGAAGCCCTTTGAAGAGGTAGTTATGTTAAATGCCAAATTGCTCTGTGAAGTAGTTAACTATTGCCCTGGTAATACCCATGGCAGCTGAGGGTCCCAAAAATAACCTCCATGAGTGCTGATGGCTTCCTCCCCTGGATTTGCTAATAACCCAGGAGAGCACCATCCACAGACTGGTCGGTTTGGGGTGTTTTAAAAACATCAAAGTGCACTTTGATGTTTTGTGTTAAAAAATCACTAGTCCGACCATACTTTGCATGTAAATTGCATTATTTTTAAAATATTGCTCAAGAATAAAAATGCGTTGTTCTTTCGTGTTGCTATTTCTTTTATAATATCGCTAAATTCGTAACTGTCATACTGTATTTTTTTCTCGTTAGCAACACTTTCCCGTACAAATGGTGCAAAATTCAAACCTTGAATGAGTTTTGGGACACCCTATATTTTTATACTTTAATCTGTTGTTAATTAAATTATTTAAGCCTTAAATCGACGTCATCAATGCATTTTCATCCATTGCATCTGCAATTGGCGTTGATCATTTTTGCAATGTAGGATATATCCTTAAAACTAATATCGATTTTAATTTCAACCCTTGGAAATAACAGATTTCTGATGCTTCTTGAATTTAGTAAAACTTATCCGTAACAAAGATGTTCTGCTGGAAGTAGTAAAACAATTGCAGAAACGTGGACCTTTGATTGGTGGTCCAGAGAAATGTGTTTGTGAACAAATCATCGTTCGTGCAGCAAAACAACTAATTGTGCTCGTAGACAGATCTTGTAAACCGAGGTTCCACTGTATTTTCATATCATTTCAAATTTCTTTTATAACACGTAAATGAGCATTACCTAAAATGGTTACATCTACCTGATATAAACTTAATATGATTTTAAGCTCTAAATTGTTAAAATTTATCTTACCTTCCCTGCATCATCTTGAAATAAGGATTTCATTGTCATTAACTCCGACAAAATGCTATGATAGATTTGATAACCCTTGTTATAGAATTCTTCAAATTTTTGGATCTGCAGAGAGAGAAAATAATCAAGCTAGCATTTTTAATACTAATAAAGTATTAATATGTTTCAAATATCCCCAATAGAAAGTGGAAACCAAAGCTAGCACGTCACTTTTGGTCATTTTTTCATAAAACAAGTCCAACGTCGAAAAAGACCTATTCGAAAAATTACGGATAAAAAATGACCATTTCAATTCAGGTCTAACAATGAATAGTAATTGACGTCAATTTCGGACATTGTATTTCTGATTATTATTTTAATAGAGTATTGACTATAGGGTAAGATATGGGTTAGTTTTAAGATAAACATGTTGTATGTTGTGGATCACATTGAGCACATGGTTAGAGGATCTGAAAGTGTCGGTCTACTTGACGGTGTAATGCCGTATTCCCACTTAGCCGAGAATCGAGAACCGATGATGTGACGTCAGTATCTCGGTTGCGGAAAATATAACGAACGGTTCTCACTTGACCGATTAGGCTCTGGCTGTTTGCTATTATTAACAACGGCGCTCACCAATCACCAATCTCGAACCATTGTTACTATCCTTCCTCGGTCGGACTGCTAGAAAAAGCTCAACTGGTTGAGCTTAAAAATGGGAGTGAATTTGGGAGGAGCTTAAGCTCAACCGAAAAATAAAATGTTGAAGTGGGCATGCTCACACCCTAACTCTTCGGTACACCGGGTATGCAATGACACAAGGTTTATTCCGTTGGGGGCGCTGGCTGGCAAACCCCCTACTAATTAACGTATACAGTTCCGAATATACAAGCTCCGTTTAGCCTCGAAATTCTCAAAAATATCAATTAAGTCCGTTGGCTGGAAGGCCGCTCCTGTCTCGTCCTGGACAGCGTCTTCCTTCCTCGTTCTTTCCTTATTCCCGGCAATCTTCTCTGCTGACAATGAACTCCTCGTTCCTTCAGTGTCTGCTTCTTTCTTCACGACAATCTTAATTGTCGCCTGCTCAGGTTAGTATTAATATTTCTAGCGGGTAATGATATCCTTATTGGATACTATGCCCGAGACACATGTGTCTCGGGCATAGTATCCAGGAGTGGCTATGACTTGGGTAAGTGAGGCTGGGGAAAGTTAGTTGGGTAATCGGGGCCAGATGAGGTAATACTCAGGTAGGTAAGGACAGATAGTTGATTATTATGGTGTTTCTATCTTCTCTTCTCTGTCCTTATATGTTTTCTATCTTCTGCTTTCCTCTAGCGCTTTCTTATATTTTCCACTCTCTATCTCAACAGGTTCCAGCTAATCTTCGGAAAGTGAATTAGAAAGTTTGTCTCACTTACAGCATAGTCTTCCCAGGCCTTGCTCAGCATTAACTGATCACATCAGCAGCTCAGTTACAGTTTGGTCTGTCCCAAACTAAGTTCAAAGATTATGGCTTTTATCCTTAGGATTGATTTTTTTCTCGCTATTCTGCACTAGTTCTAGTATTCCCTATTCTTCGTGTATCTAGCTCACTCACTGCACAGTCCATACTCACTGCCACACCCATCCTTTGTTGCACTTCGATCCTACTCATTGGTCAGCACGCTGTATAACCTTTCTTATCAGTGGCTTGAACTCTTTCATTTTAAACGATTTTCTTCCTTAATCGGATTATACTAAAAATCTATTTTTTTGTCTAACCTTAATTAAAATTATGTAAAGTTATTTTTTTCTACTCTCCAGTTCTTTGTTTTCTTTTTTCCCCTCACCTGCCCTCTGGTGAGCAATCTGCAGAATGTTGCTTCCACAACCCTGACGGATTATCGCAAGGGGATGGAGAATGCAACAGTAGAGGAGTGGCTTGGTTTTGAGTGGAATGATGATCAAAAGAACATGCCACGAATACAGCATAGTGCTTACATGGGAAGTGGCATATGCTGAAAAGCCAGTGGAATGAAGGGTTGGAGCAGGGTTCAGTGTAGTGTTTATGTATGTATGTGTGGCGACCATAGACGGACACTATGGTTGGCCCCAAGCTGCTAGGTAAAGCGTCAAAAGGACCACGTTTCGAGCATGTGGAACAGGGTCAAGCAGGGACCCTTTGTCTTGACTTTTTCTTCTGGACAAGAGAGAGACAACGACAGGTCGTCCTGGCCCCAGCTCTACGATCAGCCCCTTACTAATTCAACATGTATTTCGTTAAATTGTATTCTATAATGACCCTAAATAAAAACGTGTCTCACTCCCCAGTGGAAGAACCAGCAAGACCAATATTATTGGTTGTATGGGTACCAATACTGGTGATATTGGAATTACAGTTG
>JAQGAE010004787.1:0-12224 GCA_034696685.1 Julus scandinavius | reverse complement strand
CTTGACCGTCAATGACGTCCAAAGTTTGAAACCTTTCAAACTTTTTCGACGTCTTTCGACCTGGCGGAAGTCGTCATTAACGCGTCATCAAGTAGGTTGGCACGCATGCGCAGATCGAGTGACGGTCAGAAAAAAACGTCGGGCGATGCATCGTGAACTAGGCATAAATATACTCATAACTTAAATATTACCATAAATATTCATCTGAATAATAAAACGGAAACACGTTAGTTTCTATACTTTGTGAGTTCAATTATCAGAAAATACTGAATAAAATTATCAGCATTGCAGAAACTCAAATTTTGGTCATCCCTAAATTAGCCCGCTCATGTTTGGTTATCGACCAACTTGGTTAGATAGTCATATGAATATTACTGAAGAAAGTTAGAAGTCAATGACTGGGAATCACTATATTGACCTGTTTTAGCTATAGCGGTTTTAGTTTTTCGTCCCGAGATAAAATAATTTAGAATATGCAAAATTTAGTATATTATGGAATAATTAACCAACTAGGTGGGGTAGTGATAACGCTATCGGCCTTTCATTTGGTTTTCGCGGTTTTCCACAGTTGTTTCCAGGCAAATACCATGATAGTTCCTCTAAACATTGGCAGCGACCGTGTTCCTTTCTCTCGTAGCATCTATAATAAATACCAAAAAATACAACCACATCCAAAAACTATAATATCAATTGCCCGGTGAGCTGTGTCCCACAATGCATATGCACTATAGTTTATGGGATAATTATGGAGGAGTGTTACTCTCAAACTGGCTGAAAAAGCATCACTGAAACTTGCTTAAAACTTTCCAACTATAGGCAAAACGATGACTATCCCAAAGTATCCACATTTTACGGTAGTACTGTACGATGATGTGCTTGTCTAAGATGTTTTTGATGATGTAGAAACTTCTTGTTCCAGTGGTTGATATGCGATACCATAACATCACTCCATCACCATTTTATTTGTAAATTGGCTTGGCTGAATATCATATTTTCAGCTCCTCAAAATGCTACTGGATATGTCCGCAACTCTATGATTAATTTTGCTTGGAGTTCTGAAAGTTGCTTCTTAATGTTCTTCACTGGAACACGCCAACACGAAGATCGGTGTTTATCCCAAAACAAGCAGATACCTGTTTTTCTTGAGTACTATTCACAGGATAAATGCAATTCTGAAATCTGCATGCCAGTTAATACAGATTAAATCTATAACAATTAATGTCGACTAGCTTATTTACTCTGATTTGAATCTAATAACTTTAGTGAACTTAGCTTGCCATCATACTTACGAAATGAAAATTGAATTGAATTCAACTTTCTGATTTTGAATTCACCTCCATTTCATTAGTAAATTTACTAATAAAATTCATTTGCCTGACAACTGCCTCTAAAATGTTTTTTTGTGAGCACACAGTCTCAGGTTTATGTTAATATTTTTCAATCACAAAAACAAGTTTTTGATCAGTTTTTGGGCACAGTAGTAGTATAGTGCACCCATATGGCGATAGTGGGTGGTGATTTCCGGTGGGAGGTGACCATGCCCCCATCCACCAGAAGTGACATCATGGCCCCACCTTCTGACCGAAAGTGCCACCATTGACAATAGTGACCACATGTGTATGGCTCGTGTACTTGTGGTTGCTATGGTGCACGATGACCGACAAGAAGCACTTTAAAGCTTTGGATGATCATCGGAAAACACCTCAACTTGTGCAGGCCAATAAGTTGTACACCAAAGCCGGTGTAGATGCATACAAGCCGTCTGGAATGCCCGAAGCCCAGAAGTTTCAAGACTTTTGAAGGCCACTCGGGTATCGGCTATACATTTACAGCATGGATGCTAACTTCACAACGGTATTCATCGGACCGGAAACGTGCGCTAAGAAGATCGCCTTGTTCCACCATAGGAATCACTATGTTCTTTTAACCAGCATGGCCACCTTCAACAACATCCAATTTCTGCTGGTCATGCCTTAAAGGTAATTCATGTTTTAAAGCGCTTGTAACCATTATACATCATGTATTCATGTTTCTATTTGTAATCTTATTAATAGGTGTTGATGACATGAGAAAACACTGCTGTTCTAAAATTTGAACAGCGTGTCGTGATGGCCTGTGCCATTCAGCGACCGACGATGTAAGCGTCCACTGCTTTGTCTGCAATCGCTACTTTAGAGGTGCTGCGTGTTTACAGTTTCACGTGGAAAACAGTACTTTTGAGTTTAAGCAACGGTGCCGGATTTGTTCCACGTACAACTACACAGGTACAGTTTACCTATGCAGCAAAAAACCATGTCTCGTTTGTAAAGAGATGGTTTATATTGGGCATTTGTGTTATATGCAAAAACCCACCATTGTAAACGGCCGCATCAATAAACGAAAACCTGAAGACGAATGTTCTGAAATCCCCAGCAAACGGCAAAAGCTTAATAATCCCACATTAAGGCCGGTATATAAGAGACCGGAGTCCATATTGTCAACCTCGTCGTGGTCCAGCACGAGAATGGCACCGATCAGCTTGTTTTTAAAAACGATACCACTTCCAATGCACGAGGCAAATTCTGCGATTGGATTTTTAAAGACCTTTGCGCATCAAAAGACAAAAAACGTGAACTTGTTTTGTGGCGCACTATATGAAGGGATATGACGGGTACTTTATTCTAGAATATTTGTACAAAAATAACTTACACACTCGACATCATTTTTACAGGCAGTAATATGATGACCTTGTCAATCAAGTCGCACAAAATAAAGTTTGTCGATTCCTTTAACTTTTTAGCGATGCCCCTTTCAAAATTTCCTTCGACTTTTGAGCTGACCGAGTTGTGCAAGGGGCATTTTCCTCACTTTTTTGATACCGAGGACAGCAAGCAATATTGTGGACCAATGCCAGGTATTGAGCATTACAAGCCGGATTCCATGACAGCCGTGAATCGTGCAGCTTTCCTAAAGTGGCATGCTGAGCAAGTAAAGGATGACTACGTGTTCGACATGCAGAAGGAACTTTTAAACTACTGCATCTCCGATGTCAATATATTACGTCTAGGATGTCAGAAGTTCCGAGGGATGTGCAAGGAGATATGCGAGCTTTATACATTCCAGGAATGGGTCCTGCTCGAGCATCCTATTGTCAGCTGTTGTATCGATGCTGCTTTATGCCTGAAAACAGCATCGGCATAATTCCTGCTGGAGGATATGGTGGACGGGCAATACAGAGTACCAAAGCGCTCCAATGGCTGAATTGGATGGCCCACAACTTGCAGGATCCGGACAAAATACAACATGCATGGAATGGTGGTGAAGTTAAGGTAAGCCCAGCTTTTATTATTCTTTTATTGCACATTATAAGATAATAGAAACTAATGACGTTTTCACTTTCAGCTCTTGTGGAAGTTTTACTCGGACAGATTCCAGAAATCGACCAACACCGTGTACGAGTTTCACGGCTGTTACTTCCACGGATGCCCCAAGTGCTTCGAGTGTACTACGCCTAACGCGATGCGACACAGTACGATGGGCATGGCACTTGAGCAGACCCACGGCCGTTCCCTGCAACTGAAGACCCTGTACACCGTTATCGAACTTTAGGAGTGTAAGTACGAACACCTCTTGAAGACCGACAGCATGATGCGGGACTTTATCAATCAACACCCTGTTATTGAACAGCTGTATCCACGAGATGCCTTTTTCGGGGGTGGACCAATGCGGCAAAGCTCCACTACAAAGCCAAGGCGGGGGAAGAAATTGCTTATTATGATTACTTAAGCTTGTATCCGACCATTAACTTAAGTTAGCTGATCAGCATCAGTCGTTTTACTTTAGTAACAGGAGTAAATTAGCCGAGACATTGGGCTTTAAACAAAATGCTTTTATATTTGCTAATCCTGATAATCCCAGCAATCTTAAAGCTACGATTGTAGCGACATACCCACCAGACAGGACTGGGGGCGTGAATGGCGTGTATATCTACACGGATATCGTGGAGCATCAGTACGTGGGTGATAAAATGGCTCCTTTATTACGTGTTGTGCCCGTGGATCGCCTCAGAGAAAAGAACGTATACCACATTTACCAGAAACAGTCGTACATACCGGTCACCCGTCAATGCATCGACACCATCGAACTTCATCTCTTCACTGATTTTGAAGAACCGCTAGTATTTGAGAGCGGGAAAGTGCTGGTGAAGCTTCATTTCAAGCGTGTCAGTGCATGAGAACACATGGCTCCTGCTAACGACTATACCATCTATTACCTCAATCAAGCCAGCTATGGCAGTATTCCATGGTGCACAATTTCAACGGGGCTATGGACTTAGAGGATTTTTTGCGCGCCTTTTCTGGTCCGCTGTGCCTATACTGAATGGGATCTATCTAAGAATGGGATTGGACGTTTCCAACGACGCTCTAGCGGGTGCCAGTATAAAAGACTCCGCTAAACAACGATTTTGTAAGACAGGCCATCATCTTGCCACCAGAGCAGTCGATCATCTTAAAGCTCAAGTCGGTTCTGGACCCCTCTTTTTTAAATGTATAGGACTGGTTTCATTGCCCGCACTTATTCAGGCAAAGAAACTGAAAAAATCGTCACCCAAAAAGAAGAAGAAGACTGCCAAACAAAAGCCAATCAAAGACAATTTTGGCTAACCATGTCTCGCATACACATCAATGCGATGGATTGTGCTGCAACCCAGCTGGATTTATTTGATGTCCCTTCAACGATGGCCCAGACCGAACAAGGCATGTGGATGACACAAACCCGTTACCAATAAAGCCGATAGTGGTGCCATCGAATTTCGTATTCAAGGAAATGCCGATCACTATTTGGACTTGGCTAATGCCACGCTCTACGTTAAAGTCAAAGTCACCAAAGTGTATGGATCCATCCTTTCTGATGTCGATCACGTGGCACCCATCAACCTATGGATGCATTCCATGTTTTCCCAAATTGATGCTTACCTCAACGAGAAGATGATTACCACTGTCTCAAACACGTACCCTTACCGTGCCTATATGGAAACAGTCATCAACTACAGCAAGGAAGCTCTGGAAACCAAACTCGCATCGGAATGCTTCTACAAGGACACGACCGGACAAATAGACAATGCTGATCTCGACGCAAAAACAGCTAAAAACCAAGGCTTTTTGCAACGTTATGCCATGACTAAAAACTTAAAGTCTGTGGAAATGATTGGTGGACTACATCTGGATATCTTTCATATGGACCACTATCTGCTCAACTATGTCACCTTCAGATTCAGGGTGCTGATGACCTCCAAAGCTAATGCCGGTTACAAAGTGGTGCTTCAAAACATTTCCCTGGATGTGAGACATGTCAAAATCGCCCCGGATGTCATCAATGCCTATCCCGCCATTTTATTAGACAAGTCACCGCCAAATATCTGCTACGTCGTACCAAAGTGCTTTCCTTCTGTGTGGCGCTAGTCAGCTGAATACTCGTCAAGATAACCTGTTTCTCGGCCAGCTACCTTAAGAACTCATTATCAGCATTGTCGATTCGCAAGCATATAATCGGAACTACGACAAAAATCCGTTTAACTTTTATCATACAGACGTCAACTATATCAACGTATCCATCGATGGTCAGCAGCTGCCTTTTGAAGACTTAACACCTGATTTTGGAGCTGGACATTACATTCGCTGCTTCAATAACCTGCACACATGCTTTGACCGTGGAATCCATGCCGACAAAGGGATAAACATTCAACGTGATGAACATACCCTAGGCTACACACTATGGGCATTCAACTTTACACCTGACCTGGCCTGTGGCGAAGGGTACGAACCTGTCAAGAATGGAAACCTGCGTTTAGAAATCAAGTTTTCCAACCCTCTGCCGCATACCGTCAACGTTGTCCTTCTTGCTGAATTCCTAAACCTGATGTAAATGGACATGACCCACAGTGTACTGTTTGACTTTGGCAAGTGAACATGGACGGCCATTAACTTACTTGAACCATGAGAGGCGATACTAGCACGGCATCATGCTTTTCGGGTGTATTCCCAGCAGACTACATTTTAGATGTGGTGCCTACTTATCCAGCCGCCATCATCATCAACACCGAGAAACACGATCATCCTGGAAAACACTGGGTTGCCATCTACATGACGTCAAATGGACTTTGCAAGTTTTTCGATTCGTACGGTCATCCGCCGCACTACTATCATCAAGCATGGACGAATTAGATCAAGTACTACAGTCATTCATGGACTTATAATCGTCGTGTTGTTCAACCATCCTACATGGCAATATGCAGCCTACCTGCCTGTTCTTTCTGTATCATCGATGCCACAATATGGATTTCAAGACCATTCAACGACTGTATTCGAGAAGCAAGCCACTGAGCGACCAGATTGTCGAAGAAGACTTGGAATCGCACATTTTGGAAGATATCATCATTGATGATAACGAATTTATTGTGAATCAAATATGCCATGCTGTTGCCTCTACTATTATATAAAATGAATTGACATACGCTTGTAAATATTTTACACCGTGTTTAATAAAAACAAAACAAAAACGATACAATGGTTTCAGAGTACATATTTTTATAAGGTGTCCATGCGGGAGAACGCGGATACATTTTAAAAGTAGTGACAATTTTTCTTTTTGACCGGGGAGTTGTTGACGGCTGCATTGTTGATGATGCCGGTATTTGTGAAAATTGCATCGGCATCAAACTTTTAACGTTTCCTAGCATTTGATTTTCTTCAGGCCTTGTAAAAATTCAGCTGCTCCGGTTGGGTCGTAATTCTTGTTTTCCTTGACGGCATCGTTGATAATATCCACGATATTGTTTCCGGGGATGGTTTTTCCATCATAGATGAGCTGCATGTCTTTATTCCATGTAACGACACCAGTGTGCGTGGTTAGAGCCTCGATGATTCTTCGGGCTTGTTGAGACACGGGTAAGCCTAGGATGATGCTTTGACCCGTCTTGGTCTGGTGTCCATTAGTCAGTGGTCCTCCATTGTCTTCAGGCGGTTCGGTGATTTCAACCTTGACAGGAACAAGATTGGCCAGTTGATTTTGAAATGTCATCCTTTGTTGCAGCACTTCCGAGTATAACTTTAACTTTTCATTTTCGGTGAGCATGTCGTTTTCCAGTATTTGTAGCATATAAACATCAAGGCCTTTGATAAAATGGCGTGTCAAGTCTCTTTCCATATTATCCACGGCATTATGCACAGGCATCGGCATAGTTGTCATACTGCTGCTGGGCACGAGCATCATTTTACGTACGTGTGTCATTGTCGTGTAACCGAGGTCACAATGCTCGATATGATGGGTGCAAGGGCAGATAGTAGGGGTCCCAAGAAGCTGCCATTCTGCAATATCATTCGCTGTTTTGTTTTCTTTCCCGTCTTTTTATTGGCCATTTTACGTAGCTTTTTTTTATAATGGTTCAGCTTTTTAATCTTCATGGATGCTGTAGGCACATTTCCTTTCAATAAATTGTAGCATCATTCCGAGAGCCGTTGACAACCGAATCACCAGTACCCTTTAAAAGATGTTTCTTCCACGCTGCTGTTTTGCACCGGATCAACTTTTTTAGCAAAGGAGCGCTGTTTATCAAGTGCTGAGAGTACATGATGTTCTTGCTGGACAACAAACGCTGTTCTGATCATTGTGTCGAGATGTTGGTTTGTTTTATTAATTACTGAAGCCGTAATGCTATCCTCGTTTGCATTCCACTTAAAGATGACAAACCCCACATCGATGCTGACAACATCATGAATTTCCGTCTCATCGTGTTAGGTCGATAATTCCTGCTCGAGCATGTTTAGGGACATAGACATGGCTCTTTTCTTGTGGTAACACGCCCGTTCGCAGTCGAAGCGCTTCTAGCGTTTTCTGTTTCAAGTCAACCATTAAATAGCTATGGGCTTCCTTTGTGGCATCCTGGTAGGCATCGCTTAGACATTTGGGATTTTCGGGATACAATTGATGGCCTAGAGTTTTTATTTTAGAAGGCTCTCGAGGATTTTTGAGAAGAAACATGTAATGGGCATTTAAACTTGTTGTACGGCTTTCTCGACCCTTTGGAAATTTTTTTTTGACCCTTAATATATACCCTAATAAGTTTGTAATATGTTTATCCTCACCCGCTTCAGACATTAAGTCATCGATAATTAACAAATTATGAATATTAGGTCAGAAATTTTCGTACATGTCTTCATTTAAACCCTGAATAAATTCAATTTCCGGTTTTACAGATTGCACCATTTTAGTATATGCGGGTTGGCTTGCACCTAAAAACCACACAATTCTCATGAGGGCAAGAAATACGGTCTGCTGCTTTTTTTCCAGAACTTTTTGTACAAAGACAGTTTTACCACTCTGGGTTGCTTCACATACCATAGCCATGAAAAGATGTTGTAAATGGGAATTGAAATCAAACTCCATGTCAGCAGCGATGTGTACTCTACACTTGTAACATTGTCAATGGTTAGTGCTGACCTGAAAGAATGTTTAAATACAGTAACGAGACAGGTTTCAAGGTACAAGCGTTTTTATTATATGATACATGGCAGTTTTAATTTAAAAACAGAAAAGCCCTTTCTAAGTCCCCGCACACAAAACAACATCGAATTAAATAACAATAAAAGAGAGGCATGCAGTGACACACGATATTCCAGATATTCTATTTTGAGACGATTAGGGGGAGGATCCATTTCCACAGTGGCCCATCCTATCATCCGTCGCAATGCCAGTTCAGGTTTAAACAGGCTGAAGGCATGACGCAGCACCATATCAGATGCTTCATCACTAACGAGTATTGCACACAGCATGAGCGCTACTGTTCTCTTCATTGTTTTCAACGCCACCATTACAACCATAGCACATGTCTTTTATTGCTGTGGTTCTGGTCTATAACAGCATGTCGAGTAAGATAAGGTTATATATCTTATTAAGCTGTGAGCGTCTGAGTACCGATGAATCCAGGCTTTGCCATTCTGCTTCTTTCTTTTTTGTGTCTGCGTCACTTTCACGTACAGTTGTATTGTCACTTTTTTCAGTGTCAAGTGAAAGCCTTTTATAAACACAAACAATATCCCTCAGTGTCCCAGGTAGGTTAGGAAAAATGCAGTGTCCTGTTACACGGTTCTCCATGTATTCTGTTTCAAGAAGGTTGGGTGGTGGATCCATGGCCATAGATGCCCAGCCTTTTAAGCACCATAACACTGCTACTGCGGGAATCTTTGGGAAGGCATAGTCTATAGTACATGTCCGTGAGAATGCATCCCCTTATTCGAAATATGTATGCATTTAGCGGAACTTTTTGTTTCTTCGACATCCCGTACACTGCTCTTTTATTGTGCTGATGGTTAAGTCTACTAGCATACTTATTATAACAAGGTTGAATATCCGTCCAATCATGTTGCGTCTAAGTACCGTTAAATCCAGTGTACTCCAATCCTTTGTCCCATTGCTCACTTGTATGTCAGTCTATTGAAACAAATGTTTCAATTAGTGTTGGTCAGCCATCATTGTGTTTAAGGCCAAATCGATATAGGGTACAAGTTCTTCTAGGCGTAACCACTGCACTACCGTCAAGTTGATGCCATGCCGAGTATACTGCATCTTCTGGGTTTGCTGATTTATCACAAAGTCCCTTATTTTTACATAAGGCAGGCCTCTGAAGTTATCAAGAGTCACATAGCGCTCACCCAGAATTTTAAAGGTGATCGGTTTTGGTATAGGTTTCTCGGGATGTTCGTTCTTCTGATATTTTGCCGGTGCGATATTTTCATTGTCTTCAAAACTGCGCTTATTCGGGGCCTTTGATGTGGCGGGCGGTGATGGTGGAGATGCTGAATCCATAGCTGTGAGTTATGCGGAAATTTGAAGGCTGAAGAATGTTTGACTGCTGAGCTGGAGTGTAACTGTTGCAGGGTGTACCGTCCTTTTATTGTGTTATTCCGACATGTGTGCCTCCTATCCTTCTTCTCATTAACCTCTACGTTTAGACCGCCTCTGACCTCATACCCTTATTGGTCCATCTCATTTTCATAATGTATACCTTCTTTCTCATTGGTCCATTGTATTGACCACGCCTCCCTTTGTGATCCAAGTCTTTGTCATGATGCATTATGCTGTCTTACCATGTACCGTGATCTGGCGCCTTAGTGTCTGGTGTGTATAGACCTGTGAAGACATGTTGGGCTATTTTCAGACACGCCAGGGGGCAATTCGGCTATTTTTAGATAAGCACGCTATTTTTAGGTCGACTTTTTCACCTTGAACTGACCTGTTGGAACCAGTTTGTTTGAGACCATGCCTTCTTGGCTTGATTGGTCAGATGCATTCTGGGTCCTCTGTACGATTGGTCAGGGGCATTGTGGGTCCTCTGTTTGATTGGTCATGTGCATTGTGGGTCCTTTGTTTTGATTGGCTAAGTTTACCTTGGTGTATTGTGGGTCCTCTGTTGCTCTCTTTGGTCACTTGGTAGCCTGACTTAAGACATCACAGATGGATGGGTGTAAGTACATTTGCTTTTTAAGCTTTCTATCCTTTGTGTTTGGCATGTGCTTTTTAAATCTTCTGTTTCTTTTATGTTTTCCTTTGTGTTTGGCATGGCAGCCATCTTATTTTGTAACTGTGGGCCCTAATTTTACATTTCTAGCTATTTTTCCACCATTTTTGAATTTCCTGCCCTTTTTTACCCTTTCCCACCCTTTACTCCCCATTTTTGCCTATTTCCCACCCTTTTTTGAATTTCTTGTTATTTTTTGCCCATTTCCCACCCTTTTTTGAATTTCCTGTTATTTTTTGCCCATTTCCCAACCTTTTTTTAATTTCCTGCCATTTTTTACCTGTTTCCCACCCTTTTATGAATTTCACGCCATTTTTACGTCACTTCCGGTATTTCGAGCCTAAACTACGTCACTTCCGGCCGCCAAATTAAATTTAACGCCACTTCCAGCGGCCATATTGAATTGTACGCACTTCCGGACCGCCATCTTGGATTTGGCGGCACTTCCGGTCAGGGGCGGGGCCATGAAGTCACTTCTTTGTGTTTGGTATGTGCTTCTTAAACCTTCCGTTTCTTTTATGTTTTCCTTTGTGTTTGGCATGGCAGCCATCTTCTTTTGTAACTGTGGGTCCTAATTTCACATTTCCAGCCATTTTTCAACTATTTTTGAATTTCCGGCCATTTTTCCAACATTTTTGAATTTCCTGCCCTTTTTACCCTTTCACACCCTTTATTCCCCATTTTTGCCCATTTCCCACCCTTTCTTGAATTTCCCACTATCTTTTACCCATTTTCGCCCATTTCCCACCCTTTTTTGAATTTCCTGTCATTTTTACCCATTTTCCACCCTTTTTTGAATTTCCCGCCATTTTTACGTAACTTCTGGTATTTCGAGCCTAAATTACATCACTTCTGGCCGCCATATTGAATTTAACGCCACTTCCGACCGCCATATTGAATTTTACGCACTTCCGGTCCGCCATCTTGGACTTGGCGGCACTTCCGGTAAGGGGGTGGGGCCATGACGTCACTTCCGGTGGGTAGGGCGTGGTCACCTCCCACAGGAAATCACCACCCACTAGCGCCATATGGGTGTACTATACTACTCACAGTAGATAGTGTCAATATGAACAGGCTGTCGCCTGACAGGCACCAACACAGAAAAAAAGCACTTGTCTAAAGAACAGCATTCGAACGTGTTTACTTCCTTGCTTAGTAAAAGCCTGGTTCTGTTGTTAAGCTGGAGTCAAAGCACTCCCGACTGCACCAAAAATCCGTAAGGTGGAGCTCAATTTCACGGCCATTTTTTGTCTGCTTTAGCCCACGTTCATGCTTAGCAGACGAAGCAGCGTGGCCAGATAACGTATCCCCAAAAGTCCTTAAAACTCACAAAATTTCCCCTAAAATGAGGGTCAGTGTAAAAAATCTTAATTATAAATAACGAAACGAATCAACAACAAGAAAAATAAATTTTAAATGTTCATTTATACATTTTAATTTCTTCTGCAATGGTTAAGCAGCGTTTTTGACAACCACATGTTTACTGGTTTTTCTGATCATGCATGCAAGACACGTATTTTTTGATTTTTCGTAGACATAGACGTTTGTAAATTAACCCAGGTTCCACTATACCTGCTATTGATTTTGACTGGATTCTTTATAGAATGGATAAGCACATTATTCTTTGAAGAATCCAGTCGAAATTAATCTCATGTAGGCTATAATCAAA
>JAQGAE010004786.1:0-12225 GCA_034696685.1 Julus scandinavius | reverse complement strand
CTAAAATCTAAATAGGGACCTAAATGTAAACAGAAGAATAAATGTAAGTAGGAATTACAGGGTGAAACTAAAATCTAAGTAGGGACCTAAATGTAATCATGTGCCTAAATTTAAGTAGGAATTACAGGGTGAATCTAAAATCTAAATAGGGACCTAAATGTAAACAGAAGAATAAATGTAATTATGGGTCTAAATGTAAGTAGGGATTTCACATGTATAGTACAGGGTGAAACGAAAATCTAAATAGAAACCTAAATGTAAACAACAGAATAAATGTAATCAGGGGCCTAAATAGAAGTAGGAATTACAGGGTGAAACTAAAATCTAAATAGGGACCTAAATGTAAACAGAAGCCTAAATGTAATCAGAGGCCTAAATGTAAGTAAGAATTTCACATGTATGGTACAGGGTGAAACTAAATTCTAAATAGGAACCTAAATGTAATCAGGGGCCTAAATGTTTGTTGGACTCTTAAAATATTAGCCGGTGATAATAGGACCAAATGTAGACAAATTTAGATAAATTTTCAAACTATATTTTTAAAATAATTTAAGATTAATTTATAAATTTCATTTAAATTCCTCTTATTTTACTACTATGTTTTATTTAAAATTTCACATAAAATTCCTCAATTTTGACTACTATGTTTTCATCAAACTTGATGTAAATTTTTTTTTAAATAAATTTTCAAACTATTCCTTGAAATTTTTAACAAAATTTTTTCATTTCATAAAAAATTCGTAAACAAATATTCTAGAATTTTATCAAACTTATCAAAGATTTTTTCAAACTTTATAAAATCTTGCACTATTATAAAACTTTCGTACAAAATTCATAGACTATTATGTAAATTTCATATAAAATTTCTACCTGTTTAAATTTCATAATAAAATTTTACAATTTCTATGAAAATTTGTACAAACATCCTAGATTTTTAAATAAAAATATCACAAAAAAACTTTCAGTTTTATCAAAATTCATACAAAACTGTAATATTTATCATGAATTTCCAATAAAGCCTCCATGTGTATAACATTTCATCTAAAACCAGTATATATAAATATATTTCCATCAAAATTAAGCCTAAACAAATTTCTGTCAAACTTGGCTACTTTACAAGTCGAATAAAATGTAAAAAATCTTCATAAAATACGCCAATATTTTGTTATTTTTTGGCTACTTTTCAAAAAAAGCAAATTTAGTGAATACGATAATGAAACACGCATTTATGGTCACGAAAACATGGTTTAAACATAATCAAAACCCATTGAAATAACACGTTTTCTCACAGCAGGTGGCGCTCGAAGCATGTTGTTGGCCTATTGGAAATCCAATTAGGAGTAATTGTGAAGGCTTATACAGAAAACACAATTTCACGAAATATGTTTTCCACGAAGGATAAACACGAAAAAAAGAGGATTGAATCATGGACGAGCAAAAAAAACTGAATAAAAATAACCACGGGGGAGAAAAAGGAAATTTATTGGATTTACCACCAGGTGGCGCAACATCCATGCACACCAATCAATGGGCTTATAGGGATAAAGAGTCACTCAAACTTAGTAAAAAAGCCAATAAAGGATACTAAGCCTTGAGGGAAAAAAACGACATGTGGTAAATGCATGTCCACAAACATGTAAAAATGTTCATATACATGTAGTGTAATTTTACATGCAAAGTATGTTCATATGCATGTAAAATGTCCACATATATATGTAAAAGTGTCCATGTACATGTGAAAATGTAAATATACATGTAAAACTGCCCATATACATGTGAAAATGAAGATATACATGTAAAATTGTCCATACACATGCACAAATTTCCACACACATGTAAAAATGTCCAGATATATGTAAAATGTCAACAAACTTGTTAAAATGTCGACAAACATGTAAAAATGTCCACATACATGTAAAATGTCCATATGCGTGGATTGATGGGCATATGTATGTAAATATGTACACATACATGTAAAAATGTCCCCACACCTGTTAAAATGTCCACACCCATGTAAAAATGTTAACACACATGTAACAATGCGATATACATTTGAAATGTCCATTTACATGTACAAATGTCCACACGCATGTAAAAATGTCCACACGCATGTATAAATGTCCACACACATGTGAAAATATCCAAACATTTGAAAATGTCCACACACATGTTAAAATGTCCACACGCATGTAAAAATGTCCACACGCATGTAAAAATGACCACACACATGTTAAAATATCCACACACATGTCAAAATGTCCACACACATGTCAAAATATCCACACACATGGGAAAATTTCCACATACATGTAAAGTATGTATACAGCAAACAAACATTAACAAATTGGGCCACGCCCACCCATGCTGCAATCTGGATCTGTCCTGCATTTCCGTTTCCGGTGGCAGTAAATCCAATCCAAATTAGTGAAATAGGAAGCTACCTTTGTCTATATGTTCAGCAATTAAATCCAGTGTCAAATATTTGGATAAAATTTGCTCAACACGAACTAAGTAAATTTGTACGTCGGTATTAATTAATCACAGCTACTATTGGACGGAAAAGCTAATTAGACCGGATGGAACATCTCAATTAACGTCGGAAGATCACAAATACGTTTAGCTAACAGGATGCGGTTGATATGGCAACGGAAAATATCAGGGTCAAGTCAAAAATGACACAAAAACCAAAAAATGGGAGAGGTTAAGATGAATAATAAACAAAACACATTATTTCAGCAGCCCCTGAATGCGGGCAATCACTGCTAACACCTGTGCAACCAGTGATTGCCAACCTACAAGGGGCAAAACTAAAAATGCCAAACAGTGAGGGGGAAATCGGTTTACGAACTTAATACACTCCTCGACCCTGTTCGTGAACCGAAAAGTTCGTAATCCGAATCCATTTTTCCCTATTGCAATTCATGTAAATCCGAATAATGCGTTCTTTGCCCATTTTTTTTAACTTGTTATGTCATTATGTGTGGAAATAATACAAAAAGGAAATAAATATAAGAGTAATATTAGAAGAAAGCAGTTTAATATATATACATATCCATGATTCCCAACATTATAGGAAATAAAGACAACCAACGTGGTGTCGTCATGCTGACGTTGCTGCGAATCAACTTCATTCGCATATTCTGTTTAAGAAACTTACTTTCACAAACATTGTTTCCATTATGAAAATGTGTATTATTATACTCTATTCTCTTGTTAATCACATGATTTAAGTCTCAAATTGACGTCATCGATGGATTCTCATCCAATTGGCGTGGAGAAAACAAGAGACAACTTTTGCCATATTTGCAATTGAGGCTATATCCTCGAAACTAATATCGATTTTAATTTAAATCCTTGGAAATTCTAACTCATTTTTGATGTTTCTTGTATTTAGTAAAACTTATCCGTAACGAAGATGTTCTGCTGGAACTAGTAAAACAATCGTAGAAACTCGGACCTTTAATCGGTGGTCCGGAGAAATGTGTTTTGAACTGAAGCATCGTTCGTAAAGCGAAACATTAAATGGTGTTCGTAAACCGAGGTTCCACTGTTTGTGCCAATTAAATTTTCAACCTATATAAATATATAAGTATCCAATTAGCTCCTTAATGCAGGCAATCACTGCTAACAAGTGTGCAAGCAGTGATTGCCAACTTTCAAGGGGGCTAAATTAAAAATGCCAAATATGGACTTTTAAATTCTATGTATGCCATATTTCTGATATGCCCTTATATGGCATTTCCCATATATGTGACATAGATAATTTTCCACTAGAGCCACTCTCCATATATCGTTGATTTTGCGTACGTTAATGTTTCTACCGGTTAGGATTAGGATGTTTACTGCCGTTTCTCCTAATTATAAATAAGTTAGCTTAAGTGAAATCGTGCGCATGCGCAGTGCAGGAGTGTTTCTAATTCAGTTATGAAATGCATTATTTAATAATGTTTCAATGGGTGCAGTTTCCGTCAATTTCGGAAAAATGATTACGAAGCATTTTGCGAAAAACGTAGAAGAGAAAAGACAGTTTATTATTATTATCATTTTTTACATTTTTCTTTCATTAAGTAAAGATGTAATTTACCTTATTTAGGATTAAACTTAATACTATTTTTTTTCTCATCAGGTTTTAGGTTTTTATTACCCTTGAAATTTAAATTAATGTAATAAAACTGAACTTACATCTCAAATGAGATTTAAACACGATTTTTACATGAAAATGTCATGTTCTTGTTTAAAAATGCCTTACTTATAATTGAAAGTCATTGCAAGTCCTAAAAAAACATCTAAAATATCTAAAATGTAATTATTTGTTAGTTACTTAAAAGTTCTTAAAATACATTGAAAGTCCTTCAAAATTCTTAATTAATCCTTAAAAATCTTTAGTTAATCTTGTAAAGTTTGTGATAAATCCTTTAAAGTTGGTGATTAATCCTTTAAATTTTGTGATTAATCCTTTAAAGTTAGTCATAAATCCTTTAAAGTTAGTCATAAATCCGCTAAAGTTAGTGATTAATCCGCTAAAGTTAGTAAGCTATTCTTTAAAATTAGGGATTAATCCTCAAAAGCTATTAAAAACCTAAATTCATAACAGCAACCTTAAATTAAAAGTATTTAAAAAATCTTATAATTCTCTAAAAGTCTTTAAAAACCAATAAAATAACATTTTCAACCACCATTTTTAAAAAAAAAAATGATCGAAATATATCAATATTATATCGTTATTCCATCCTTTTTCTTTAAGTCATGACAGGACATTCATTTCAAGTACATTTTATATTAAAATTGGTGATGACATTCATATTTCCCGACTGATCCTCCAGAGAAGCAAAAAAACATGTGAAGAATAAGAAAAAGATGAATTTCACGAACAAATTGCTACATTATTAAAGTTCAGGGAAGTGAATTTGAAAATACGATTTGGAAGATCGTGAGAAATCGATATGGGAAAAAACGAACAGTGGACAAAAGACTCAATTTCATCACAAGTCAAGTGAAATATTAATAACAACAAAGGAGATGAACAAAAAAGGTCAAAACGAAGGAAAGGGCAGAAAATAAGATGTCAACACATGACACGTCCACACATGCTGCTGCATGTGTGGACACGTCTGGACATGCATTGTCAAATAAGACCAGATACGGTCGTTCAAAAGCTAAGTGAGCGGATATGGTCATACGAGAGCAGGTGCGGTCGTTCGAGAGCGGATGTGGTCATCGTGAGCGGATATGGTCGTACGAGACCGGATGTGGTTATACGAGAGCTGATGTGGCCATACGTGAGCGGAAGTGGTCATACATGAGCGGAAGTGGTTATACCAGAGCGGATGTGGCCATACGTGAGCGGATGTGGTTATATATGAGCGGATGTGGTCATACGAGAGCGGATGTGGTTATATAAAAGCGGATGTGGTCATACGAGAGCGGAAGTGGTCATACGTGAGCGGAAGTGGCCATACGTTAGCGGATGTGGTTATATAAGAGCGGATGTGGTCATACGAGAGCGGATGTGGTTATACGAGAGCGGATGTGGTTATATGAGAGCGGATGTGGCCATACGTGAGCGGATGTGGTCATACGAGAGTCAAACATTCGCGCAGCAGGAAGCCATAAATGGAATTTAAAACGAATTTTTTTTAAACCCATTAAAATGTTTTGTTTTTTTAAAAAAACAACATTACAAACATTTTAAAACAAGATTTACATCAGACCATTTTGAATACTTAAAACCCTTCAAATTAATAATAAACCGATAAAATCTAATTTAACCACATACATTTTCAACAATGTTTTAAACCATTTAAATCCTCAAACAACTTAATTTAAGTCTTAAGTTAAGACAAACGTGTTTTGTTATATAACAAACATAAAATAATTAACAAACATTCGCGCAGTTGAACTTCATGAAATATTCGCTCATTAAATGAATGTGGAAAACGAAATTAATTTTATTATCTCGTTAGGGAATTAAGTAAACACTAGACTACGGGCGCGTTATGGAAATAAATTGGCCAATTAAAATTTAACGAAGGTTATCTCGTGCAGCCAATCAGAAAACGACAACTACTAGAATAAAGCATCAAAAAACAGAACAGCTACTGGAAGAGGTGACTATCTTGTTCTAAATAGAGCAGCCAATAGAAGTCTCCTTCCTGTTCTAAACATAACTAGTGTGGTCATCAGTCTGTCATCTTGTTCTAAATAAAGCAACCATCTTGTTCTGTTTATCTTGTGCCTTCTGTTGTGGCTAAGATGTGACCAATTGTTAGAAAACAAAGACAAGTAGAAGTTTTTAATTAAGAAAAAGGCATTTTTGGCCCAAATAAACAACTTGAACGTCTTCTAAAAACGTGGCTTCCGCTTTTGTTTCTCACTCGCGCACTTTTAATTAAAAACAGCAAATTACGAGATTTTTCTCTCGGCAAACTTATTTCGAAGAAAATTGTGTTTTCTTAAAAAAACAAGAAACAAAGTAAAAACAAAGAAAGAAAAACACAGCTGGATTTGTGTACAGTAAACAAAGGTTGCAAATATGAAACAGATTATTGCAATAAAAGCAATTTGTGGCTAAAAAAATAACAAAACAGTTGTTATTGTTAACACACTGGATATGAGGGGGAAAAGCTATGTCTAAAACATGTCTAGACGTAATTGGAAACCATGTTTATACATGCATTGTTCTTCTTGTTGTTGGTTGAGGTTTAATGGCCCAAAGGCTACTAAAGCTAAAGAGGGAAAACCAGTTTTGAGTTAATCCTGTGGAGGGTCTACAAGACTAACCAAGTAATCAAACAGCTTATCATGTAGTCACATGACAGAAAGGACAATAGACAGACTGGAAACCAGTTCTTAGGAATGCCTTAAGTTAGCCATTTTACAGGAGGCTATAACCAGTTATTGCAATACAGGGTGGACCAGAATTCCTCACCATCCCACTTTTTTTCTTAAATCTTATAGTTATAAAAATTCTGTTAATGCGGTTTAAGAGGAATTCACGCGTGCTCTATCCGCCGATGCTGTTAGATTTTAACTACGCGGTCATCTTTTGACGAAGCTCCGAATAATAACTCGGACCCATAACACTTGGGACAAAATGTCGAATTATGAAATCAACTGTTTTCGGCTTCGGGTGGTGAGGAATTCTGCTCCACCCTGTATATATTTACATATCTATGATTAATTGAAATACGACCCTTGTTAAACCTTCGTTTATCTAAATAGTGACCAGTATAAAAATCTTTTAATTAGCTTAATACGCGGGAGAAAAGCTTAATTATAATCATCCAAATGGAGACTAATTAAGAACGTTCTATTAAATAGATTCTCGGAGATTCCCCGAAGGGATTTTCTATCGTGACAAACAAGTTAGATGTTACGAAATTAATTCAGTTTTATCTGAAAAACGATAAAAATGGAAAATATATGCAACGTATTGTATGTGTCTACTGACGCGTGTGATATTTATAATTATTCCACCCGGGAATATACATTATTAAATGAGCAAATGCTCCAAAAGTATAGAGCATTTGCTTATTATCCCTATGTTTCTTAAAAATAAATTATAGGAACATTACATAAACATTAACTGAACATGTTTATAATAAAAACAATTTAAGATTCACATTATTAAATGAGTAAATACTTCAAATGAGAAAAGCATATGCTCAAACATTAATATAAAAATGCATAAAGCATTATATTTTAATAATAAATAAGATACTTTTTCGCATATTCATGACAGTAAATAATTCAAAGTCTTTAGGTCTCCAAATCACACAGATTAAGTAAACTGAAAAACTTTTTTCCAGAAAGTGGTTAACCTTTGGCAAAATCGATTAACGCAGTGAGCAAACTCATCGGTAAACCGCACAATCGATGCGATCAAACGTCAACAAGTGGGTGAAAAATAAAAACCACAAAAGATTTCCACAAGACAGCAGATTCCAATTCAATGAAATCTCCCTGGAATTCAAAATCTAAGGTCAAAGTTCATCATGTAAAAAATGAAAAACCAAAAAAAAAGAGATAAAAAAACATGATAAAAACACCAACTTAAAACAATGTGAAATGCTCACCGGAAGTGCTCTTCCCTGAGGAGAAATCAATTATCGATTATATGAACAAATGGTCGTCATTGCACTTAACATGGACGATTTTTCAAAAAAGATTTATTGATTCACGATTCAGGACGAATCAATCATTCACAACACATGACGCTCCATTTATCAAGCCTTGACATATATAAAAAACAAGGCCGTCTGGAAGACGCCATATCAAAGCCAACAGATGGCGCTGTTGCATGTTGTCAAGTACACATTTTAAGAAAAACAACAAAAATTAGTTTTTAACATTTTTTAAAATAGCTTTGCCCCTTAAAGGTTGGCAATCACTGGTAGCACTTGTGTATGCAGTGAATGCTAAGATTCAGAGGCTGCTTTTTAACATTTCACACATGTAAAAAATTATACATGGAAGATGCCATATATGGACAAATGCAATGATAATGTCCATATAGATTATGTCCATATATGACATTTTTATCCATACATGATCCGGTAATTGAATAAATGACCTCGAATGCAGTTTTGCCCCTTGAAAGTTAACAATCACTGTCAGCACATCTGTATGCAGTGATTGCCAAAATTCAGGGGCTGTTTGCATAAATTTCTATATAGAGTTTTGAAATATACACCGAGTCATAAAAAGTAGAACCCAATAAAAATATCACAACTTTGTGAAAAATGCTTCGATTTAAATAAAATCTGGCACTTACATAGAACAATAGTGTAGGAACAAAAAACATGTTTCGGACATGCGACAAATCTCAGATTTTTTTATTTTTAACAAGATGGTGCACCCGCTCACCGTGCTCGAGAAACAGTAGACCTGCCGCAACAGGGAACACCACGGTTCATCGAACGCAACCACTGGCCACCAAACAGTCCAGACTCGAATCTGGTGGACTACAAAATTTAGGGAGTTTTCCATCAAAAGGTTTACAAATCGAAGATAGCGAATTAAAAGTTGGATTGAACTATAACGGTGTATAATCGACTTGTCGATCAAAGAATAGCGCGTTAGACCCGGGTTTGCGTAAAGGACACCAGAAAACATTTTCAACACATTTTATAATTCATTTTTTCTCCTACACTATTGGTCTATGCAAGTGCCAAATTTTATTTAAACTGAAACATTTTTCACAAAGTTGCATTTTTTTGGGGGAGGAGGGGGATTTCTACTTTTTTATGACTTAGTGTATATAGATTAATGCAAGTAATGCTATATAAAACATGTCCATACGTGGTATTTTTATTAATACATGACCATATATGTGAATATATGATCACGAATGTTGTTTTGCCCCTTGTAAGTTGGCAATCACTGCTAGCACAACTGTACGCAGTGATTGCCCGAATTCAGGGGCAGTCCACAAAATTTTTTATAATTTTTCCTATTAATTTATTTCATATTCGATAAAACTACACAAAAAAGTTATATATGGCCATCGCATGTTTACAGACATATGTCGATAACATGAAATATTGACATAGATGTTTTCAGACATATACGGGACATAATTCGGTCTTCTATAATTTCTCAACCCAGAGGGAGGGTTTAAGATGAACAAAATGTCACCAGTTTCAAACATATCCAGTCTTCTTTTCTAGTTTCAAATCAATGTTGAACAATTGTCTCTAATAATAGCACGCCTCCAGATCTGCCAGAAACGAAAATGGCATTTAGACCTAGTTTTCCTTCACTGCCCGTGGAGATTCGGCTTGGTATAATTTATTTATATCTCGTATGATATGGGTTGCTGCTGCTGCTGCTCCGTTTGTATACATGTATATTATACAATCCATCCCCCCTGCGTTCCAAAGGTGCAGCCATGTATATATTGATCCGGTGCTTGTTCATTAGGATGCCAGGGGGCGCCACTATAGAAATAGAATACACGTGGTCGTGTGGAAGAACGCCAAAATATATATGTATACAAGTATATTATATATATATAATGTAGAAAAACGCACTTTTTGGAGTGTTGAAAAATGAAAAAAGCACGAAATCCAGATCAAAATCGATATAAATGTGGTCCTTATAAAAAACCATATCAACCAGACTGGATATCAAGTGGGTTTTTTATATAATAGTAGCAAAAAAACAATTGAATTTTTGGAATAATTTATACTGTAAATTATGATGTAGAGGTTGTACAAATTATACACTTTACTTACATGGAAAATTGTAGATACTTTATCCATGAGTGGGGGGGAATTTGGGGATGTCATAAACTTGAGTTTCTGCAATTTTGATCATTTTACTCGGCATTATTCTTGTTATTTAACTCGAAAAGGACCCAAGCAAGAAAACCCTCGCAAAGGGCCTTTGCAAAGTAGGGATCCAAGTGTTTGTTTTCACATGAGTGAAATTCCTGGCGAGAAACTCTCGAGGTGCTCTCGATAGCAGTTCTTTCTAATGGACATACCTTTGAGAGTAGCTGTACGAGAGCTCTATTGTTAAAATTTTATATCTAGTGGTCACGTAAGCCCTGGCTTCTCTGATAACAGCACACAAAATATGGATTTTGAGAGAAGCAGCCATGGATATCAAACACCATATATGGCCAGAAATGTTTTCGGACCTTTATCGAAAATATCAAACATGGACATATATGGCCCTATCTAATTTCTTCACTAAGGCCATGTCACGAAAAACGCCCTTGTCAAAAGTTAACCCAAATCATACACCACATGATGCCTCACATGATGCCTTATATGATGACTCACATGATGCGACACCCACATCATGCCCTACATTATACCCCACATGATGTCCCACCCACATGATGCTCCATACGATGCCTCACATGATGCCCCATAAGAAATTCTCCACATGATGCCCCACATAATACCCCAAATGATACCCAACAAGATGTACCACCCACATGATGATCCACATAATACCCCACATGATGCCTCACATGAAGCCACACATGATGCCCCACATTATATCCCACATGATGTCCCACCCACATGATGCTCCATACGATGCCTCACATGATGCCCCATAAGAAACTCTCCACATGATGCCCCACATAATACCTCACATGATGCCCCACATAATACCCCAAATGATACCCAACAAGATGTATTACCCACATGATGATCCACATAGTACCCCACATGATGCCTCACATAATTCCCCAAATGACGCCTCACATGATGTAGCACTTACATGATGCTCCACATAATACCCCACATAAATCCCCACATAATGCCTCACGTGATGTCTCACATGATGTCCCAGATGATAACCCCCATGATGCCTTACAAGATTCCCCACAAGATGCCTGCTAACTTATTTCTTTTTAATTGGGTAAAACAAGTAATTTTCAAGTCTAGACTTCTTTCTTCTGACAGTAGCATTAATTTAGTTGTTTATAACTTAATGAAAGATATATTTTATAGTTTGAACTAGAGATTAACTCTCCTATAAGTTTTTTTTTTATCC
Organism: Julus scandinavius; assembly: GCA_034696685.1. Taxonomy (NCBI): domain Eukaryota; kingdom Metazoa; phylum Arthropoda; class Diplopoda; order Julida; family Julidae; genus Julus; species Julus scandinavius. The sequence continues at coordinate 714 of JAQGAE010004786.1, read as the reverse complement.
AAAAGTTTGTATCTTGGAGATTTAGTGTTCGCCACAACAGCTGTTGTGTCTTAGTTTTATAAGCGTTTTTACGAGGGACGAAGACAAAACCGAAGCGTATCGATCTTACCTAAGAAGTATTTTCGGTTTTAGGACTAACAGCCTACGAGCCCATAAACTGCATTACAGCCATTCACAACAACATCTCAATTCCGATGTTTCCAAAGCACGAATCTGTTCAGAAACATGGAAAAAGGAATCACAGAAACGTGAAAACTGATTTACGCTAGTTTTTAGGAGGTGACTCAAGTTTTATCCCTGATTAGGAATCACATTAAAAATAAACATCCTAAATGACACTTTTCTAGTTGGTGTTCTTTAAGGACCCAGAAACCTCTAAGCCCAAAAAGAACACAGACATGGATTGGGAAATCCCAAATTAATGCATGGAGGTGAAGGAATGGGACCTTCCAAGTCACTCCTCTGAATTTTTGGCTACTAATGCCAAGTATCTTTAGGTACACCTAAAGGGCCATGAGCTGGGGCATGAGGTTGGGCATGGTTTGGGACAAGAGGAGGGGCGTGAGGAGGGGCGTGAGATGGGGCGTGACGTAAGGCATGAGGTGGGGCAGGAGGTGGGGCAGGAGGTGGGGCATGGGGTGGGGCATGAGGTGGGGCATGAGGTGGGGCATGAGGTGGGGCATGAGGTGGGGCATGAGGTGGGGCATGAGGTGG
>JAQGAE010004785.1:0-12227 GCA_034696685.1 Julus scandinavius | reverse complement strand
AAAAACACAGTCACTACAACACAGTCGCTACAACACAGTCGCTACAACACAGTCGCTACAACACAGTCGCTACAACACAGTCACTACAACAAAGTCACTACAACAAAGTCACTACAACAAAGTTACTACAACAAAGTCACTACAAGGTTACTACAAAGTCACTACAAAGTCACTACAAGGTTACTACAAAGTCACTACAAAGTCACTAAAAAGTCACTAGATAGTCCTTAAAAGTCACTAAAAATTCACTTAAAAGTTACTAAGAAGTCACTAAAAAGTCACTACAAAGTCAAAGTCACTACAAAGTCAAAGTCACTACAAAGTCACTACAAAGTCAAAGTCACTACAAAGTCACTACAAAGTTACTACAAAGTTAAAGTCACTACAAAGTCACTAAAAAGAAACTAAAAAGTCACTCAAAAGTCACTACAAAGTCACTAAAAAGCCACTAAAAAGTCACTAAAAAGTTACTGAAAAGTATATAAAAAGTAACTAAAAAGTCTATAAAGTCTTAAAAAAGTCTATAAAAAGTCACTAAAAGTCACTAAAAAGTCACTAAAAAGTCACTAAAAGTCTATAAAAAGTCACTAAAAAGTCACTAAAAAGTCTATAAAAAGTCTATAAAAAGTCTATAAAAAGTCACTAAAAAGTCTATAAAAAGTCTATAAAAAGTCTATAAAAAGTCTATTAAAAGTCACTAAAAAGTCTATAAAAAGTCACTAAAAAGTATATAAAAAATACTATTAAAAGTCACTACAAAAAAAAAATTCACTAAAAAGTCTATAAAAAGTCACCAATTTTTTTTTATTTTGTGGCCGTTTTGAAAAAACGGTAAGGGTTTTTTCAAAAATGAGTGAAAATTCGACTTTTGAAACTTTTGAAAGTACATGTTATAACGAGTCGAATACTGCAAGAAAAATCATGAAAAACGACTCTGAAGGGCCCCAAAAATAAAAAATAAAATTTAGGGCCCTTCGTGCTCATTTTCAATTGCATGTTTAGGGCCCTTTGGATGCCGTTTTAGACTTTTAATAGACTTTTTAGTGACTTTTAGTGACTTTTTAGTGACTTTTTATAGACTTTTTAGTCTTGCAGAATTCGACTCGTTATAACATGTACTATCCAATTCTGCAAGAAAAACGCGCAATTTCAAAAGTCGAATTTTCACCCATTTTTGAATAAATGCTTACCCTTACCATTTTTTAAAAAATATTTGAAAATTTGACTTTTGAAATTGTGGGTTTTCTTGCAGATATGGATAGTACAGGTTGTTACAAGTCGAATTCTGCAAGAAAAATTCCGAAAAACGACTCCGAAGAGCCCCAAAAATGAAAAATAACATTTTGGGACCTTCGTGCTCATTTTCAAATGCATTTTTGGGCCCCTTTGGATGCATTTTTTGGATGTCATTCGAAAGAGAATTATCACAGAACACAGAAAAACACAACCTTATAAAAATCAAGTAAGAATTGCCAGAGATATATCGTTTCAAAACGTGTGAAAATGGAGTTGCCAAAGATTTTTTTAAAAATTGGAATTCTGCTTGTTCTGCACGTTCTGTGTTCTGTGATGATTCTCTTTCGAATGACATCATGGAACGAGCAGAACTCCAATTTCACGCTTTTTGAAATGCTATATTTCTGGCAATTCTTGCTTGATATTTAAGTGGATGTGTTTTTCAGAACGCTGAGGATTGGGTCTTTCGAATGAAACCTTAATATTTAAGAAATATAATTGGGTACTCATGTATTTAATGAATGTTTTGAAGATTAAATACAGTAGAACATGACCTCAAATCCCTTAAAAAATTGACCACACTCGATATCCATTTTTATCCCAGACCCCTTTCTCTAACCTCCGCCCCTTATAGGCGTGCATAATTTTTTTTTGAAAGGTAGGGTGTCCAGAAAATTTGTTGGAACATACATTTCCAAGCACTCGTCTCGCTTTCGCTACCATTTATCTCTACAGTTTTCCAGATTTTTCAGATTAACGGAATTTTCCTGACCTCGAAGAGAAATTCCAGCGGAAAATTGGTGTCTATAATCTATCACATATTAGACATAATTCCGAACTTTCATGATATTTAACAAATTTAAGTACATTTGTGACTGGGGACACATTTCTTCCGGTGCCCATTTCCACTATCACTGACCTTTAAAACTCAATTAAAGAGAAAATTAAAAAACTGAAACATTACATCATTAGAGGACGTTTATAATGGATTGCCCCTTTTCCCCCCTGTCCACATGCCAGCAGACACCCACTACCCCCTTTTGAGGACGTATTTTTTGAATGGCTCCTTTGAATCATCCGACATTTACTATACTCTTGAATTTTAGAGGGCTTGTTACCATGGTATTGTGTTATCTATTACATCAGAGATAAGGGTGTAAATAGTCTTATCTTCTTTGAGATATCGAAAGATGTCACACGACAGTTAATCCAGTATTTGTAACAGGACAGGGTTAAATAGTCCACGGTGCGAGTGCAGAAATGAACAAAATATTCAGCATGGATTTCATTCATGGTAAGTCTGTTTTCCAATTGAGTACTATAAAAAATTAAAATGTTATATCCGTCAAACAGGAACAGTTATTATACTTTGATATTGGTTATCAAATCTCTCTCAAAAGAGGAGGTTCCTTTTCGATGGCGACGCCATATTTGCTTAAACAAGAGATAAATTAAAATTTTAATTTAACTCAGATTAACGAAACTCGATTTAATAAACACACGTATGCTAAAAAAGACAATGTTCATTGTTCTTTACAGGTTTATATAAATTTTAAAATAGTGCAAAATTTGGTGTTATGTCCACAAAATAGCAATGAAAATACAACCTATAGGTCTGACACCGATGCAAAATCATCGACTCGGTCTCGATATGTTGTTTGTTTTGCACGATTAGATTAAACTGATGAACTCCAGATTTGAAAAAAAAAACATGAGTGCTACCAACACCAGATCGCGACGGTCTTTTGTGGAAACTGCAGATTTCAAAATCGACTTGGCGTCGGATAATGGCTCTGAAGATTCTCTCAGTGACTACAAATCTGTGGCTAGCGACAGACATTCATGGCACAAGTCCAACTTGAGTGTAACCACAGAACCGGATGAGTTCCACGATTGTACCCTGCAACTCAACTCTACAGAAGCTCGAAAGGAAGACGAAAACAATGATAGCAGTAGCAGAAATTCAGGTACAGTAGTATTTTAAGGGGTTCAATTCTATTCAACTCATTGCCCTACAGTCATCAAATAAATAACATATGTGGGTAGGGGGAAGTAGTCTTACCTAATTTCAGGAGAATGCTTCTATGGTGGTAGCGACAGCTAGGCATGCACTTGCGATTTATTCCAACTTCTGATCACCAAAAACCTGTTGGGCGTTATGACAAACAGGTTTTTAGCAATAAAATCGCCCACGAAATAAAACCGGTTTCAAATATTTAGTTGCTTGGATTAAAAACTCACCAGTGTTCGCCTAGCCTAAGGGCCCAAGGACACTCCCCTGGGGTGTGGCAGAGGTTTTCACCCAGTTAGATTCAGTTTCATTATACCACCCTTTGCTTCCTTTCTGTTAGAAATGTGGATATCCATGATATTGTAGGGGATTAAGTCCATTTGATTTAAGTTTTAATAATAAACGCTGATGAGGGACAGTTTCAAATGACTTAGCAAACATGTAAGCATATTTCTACAAATTAATTTGCAGCGAGCCAACAACATACCGATCATGACGGTCATGAGGAAAGGCAAGAAAGAACAGAAAATAGTGACAGTGTAGTTATGGACAACATTTCCAACGATAACTTGCAAAGAAACCCTGATCTTGACGATGACGATGATCTTCTTCAAATCGGTAACAGACACAGAAGAGTCTCTTTCATGGAAGCAAATCGCAACCGACCCGATGTCAAGAAAAGTGAAATCAACATTTTTGGAAAAGCGCAAGGCAACTCTTTCTTTCACCCTGAATTCAGCTGGAAAACAGTTTTAAAAGTGTTGGCTAGCATTGTTCTGTACTTCCTGGATGTCTACTCAGACGTCAGTCTGGCCGTCGACTTCATGTCCAAGGGCCTGATGCTCTATTGCTGGCTAACGGCAGGTGTGGTCATTATGCAGTTGGTGATATCTGCAATTTATGACATCAACCAGTAAGCATGTTTTCTGATCTCAGCGAACAAAAACCACATATCAATTTTAAACAATTAGCAGAAAAATCTGAAATTAAATTTCGACAATTTAAGTACGACTTTCTCCCCATTATAATGTACTAATGAAATATTTTGATTTTCAGATTTAGAGTCATAGATAGAAATGCCAAAAAGTTTTTAATAATTGACAAAGTGCCTGTTTGGTTGTTAATTTTACGGACAACTGGTTTGGTCCTGGGTATTGTTCCCGTTTACAGGTTTGTTCTCTATACGTATGCCCCCACCCATACCTTACAAATTACAATCCATCCCTCCACTACTGCCCCCCATGCGACACTATGGCGTCTGACTGGTATAATCTCCTACATCAGATAAACCCCCACCCACCAACCCCACAAATCTATGTCAAGCCCTTTGGGCCTCAAGAAATTTGTTTTTCATCTACAAATCAACCCCCATAAACTTTTAACAAAACATGGCCTCCTCACAATCCATCCCTCAAACCCCTGTCTTCTCTGCGATGCACTGGCATCTGGCTGGTATCATGTCCTCTATACATGCCCCCACCATCACATCTCCTCCCTCAGAGAATCCCCCACCCCTTCTTCCACCCATCAATCCCACAAATCTATTGCACTTATTTTGTTATTTTCAGATGTTTACCTAATATGCAACTATTCTAATACTTTCTTTTCTAGGACAATCCTTTCTGCAATTTATGCTTACAAGGCCAAGTATGCCAATGTCAAACACGAGAGATCAAAGTTTTCACTTCTGCTTTTTGCTGAAAAGATGTCCACTTTCTCGCTAATTATTAAGCAGAGTTATTTTGAATCTGCTCCTCAAATGATCTTGCAGCTCTTCATTGTGTTCAGACAACAACAGAGGCACGAACTAGATTATGCCGGTAAGTGCCACACAAATAATCCCGGGCTTTAAAACATTAACCCTCTATGGGCAACACACCATTTAAAATTTTTTATATGGTCAAGCTATTGCATTTGTGTTAATCAAAATACCACAGTTGCTTTCAGAAAACAATTAGCTTCTAATAAGCTATGTCACTTTTACCTTAGGATTTCTACGCATTTCTTCAACAATGTCTAAACAATGTTTGATTTTTGAAAAACAATTTCGTCTGCCATACATGATAAAATAGCCAAATACAAAAATTTCCTTGGTTTCTAAGGTACTTTTTTGTAATGTTCATGTATAGTATTGATTCTGCAACAGATATGGATGAAATCTGGTTAGAATAATCCTACGTTACTATTTAAAAAAGTATTCCAAACTGTTTGTATCCTGAAAGCAACATCAGTCAATGAAGCAAAACTCAAAACATTTACAATGTTTTGACAATATTGGCTTGATTATAGTTCTAAGTGCAGGTTTATATATTTGAATGATTATTATAATATAAAAAATTATCCAAACACATTTTTCACACATATTTCACTAAAAGTTTTGTTGCCGGTCTGACCAATGTTGCCTGGAAGCAACAAATGAAAAAAAAATGAAAAAATCATAATTTTTTTTAGATTTATGTATGTACTGTATAAGCCCTCTGGAATAATATAAGACCAAAACAAAAAAAAATTATACATTATTTAAAAGTTGGTTCATAGAGGGATAATTACAAAGGCATTCCATAATACTATTAACCGCAGCTTAGTTAGAACCATTCTCCAAGATGGTTAGGTAATAGGTTGGTCGGTTGGGTAGGGTTTAAGGGCCCAAAGGCAACTAAGGCTAGAATACAAACAAGCGTTTCTTTACATTTCCAGGTTTATCTCAAATATTCTCAGTTTCAACATCCCTTCTGAGCTTTGCTTGGTCCTTACGGGAATACGACAGCAATTACGCAGCACTTTTCTTCAACATAGACTTTACATTTTTCAGTAACCTTCTCATTTTTCTGTGGCGCCTGTTCACCACATTTTCCCAAACTGCGATTATTTCCTTGTGCTTTTCCTTATTCCCCTTGCCATTTTTCTTCGTATGTCTCGTGGATTATTTGGTAATGATCGCCTATTCTTGCATCATGTCCAACACCGCCAATACCATGCAGGACCTTAGCGCGAACCGGCGGTGGACCAAGTGCTACACCCGGATCCAGCAGTGTCGTTTCATCTTTTTCGTCAACGTATTTTCCGCCCTCCCTCTTCTCATAAGTTTCGTGTTTTTTGATGAAATTCGCAGAGAAACCCAATTTGTCTGCTATTACAGTTACCAGATGATCTACATCTGCATCTTGATCGGATGTTGGGCTGGATTCTCTCAACAGCCCACACCTTACCGCTACGGATTCTTCTTCGCAGTCATCTTTGCCCTCATTGCTGGTGTCCTGTTTTTGGGACTGTATTTTGTCAAATATCACAAGTCTGCAGTGTCACAGGTCACCAAGTTCAGGTGTGTCATTACCAGTGACGATGTCAGACAAGAAAACCTCGCCAACACAATCGATTTCATAAAACAGGTTTCCCTGAAAAACATGGCATTTTCTTACCAGCATTTAGAGTAGACTTTGTATTTGTACATCTGTTATGTCCCGTTGGTACCCTCCCCTGGTCAATTCCTTCCAATCTTCTGCTGGACCTTTTATTTCCAGGGAGCTTCTACTTTGACGCCTTCTTGTGGTTACATTCCAACGCAAGGTCGGCATTCCTGGAATGTAGGAGGATCATTCTTGCCCGGGTAAAAGGTCGAAGTCCTCCTTTTTTTACAAAAGTTATTTTTACTGAAGAATTAATATGTTAGTACATGACAAATGAGTAAATAACATAGAATAATGGAAACTTCGTGTATAAACCAGAATTGAAATAAATGAAAGAAATATTAATTTACGGACCTTCTTTGCTGAAGAAACCATTTTGACGATTTAGGTCTACATGTTTGGCTTTAGTTGCAAATGACATCGCCTCTTTGATGGCTATGGTGTGCTTTAGCAAAGACAATGCTGTAGTACAAATGGGTAAAGTTATATAGGGAATGAGTTTAATATTCAGGCCCAAGAAATAACATTGGTAATATAAACTCCCGGATACTTGTGTGAAGGTCAGGGTCCATTACAGTACGTGGAATGTGCCAGGGATGCCTTCAGGGTCAAGGGTTGTAACCCTCTCTGCATTCCCGAGCTGACCAGCATTCCTTGCGAGGTTTGCTGGGAAGCTCGGGGAGGCAGAGAGGGCAGTTCGGATTGACCAGTGAACCGGGTCGGGAACTGGGCTTGAAGCGTGTGCACGCGAACTCGTTTTTAAGTTTTGATCCTTTGTCGGAACAGGCGAGTTGCCGTCCGCGTGCTTCAGTTATTCGTTTTTTGTATCTTTTATCTTTATGCCTATGTTAAAATAAACCTTTTACACAAAAAGTCGCGCATCCTGGTGAATACCTCGGCCCTGGTACCATTGCATCCTAAAGGCGCGTATACATATGCGAGCAGAACGCGAGCCGAACGTTTTGCGAACCGTACAGCTCGCAAGTTAGTACGGCGTTACATAGAGTTCACATACTGTTTGTAGAAAGGTCGAGAAGTGTTCGTGACGAGCCAACTCCTGTCGGTCTTTTCGACGAACACAAAGGAAAAGTCTCGCTCAATTGGTACGTGTTCGCCATGCAAAAGTCGATTCGTCGTTCGTGGCGAGTATGAAACGAACGTTCTGGTAGGCGAGATTGGCTCGCGAGCCGTTTCCTGTGTATGTTTCGCGTTCGTCGCGAAAGTTGGCTCGTGCTTTGCTCGGGGATAGTTCGGGGAAATTTGTTTTAGGCGAACGGTTGGCGAGCCGTTCAGAGACATCTCGTGAACCGCTTGGCTCGCGTTCTGCTCGCATATGTATACGCGCCTTTACACTTGACAGTGCCAACGACAGTTAGTTGAACACCATCCGGAAAGTGGAATATTTTTGAATTTCGCTAAGGCATTTGACACTGTCTCTCGCCAACGCTTATTATTGAAACTTAAATCATATGGAATGAATCTCCTTTCAGTTTCATGGACATCCGCATTTCTAAGGTAAAAATAAGAAATAGACCTATTTGTAACTTGGTTATTGTTCTTGTTGTGTTTTATTGCAATTTTAAATGGTAAAAGAAACATATCATGACAGGGGTGCTCGCACAAAAAAATATGAAATATTGCGAAAAACTAATGTATTTATGTCCTAATGCATCCAGAGCCTGAATTACACGGAACGACTTTAAAACTTTTCTAAAATTTGGAAATTTCAGAATTGGCTCGAGACTTTTATTTCATTTGTTTTTTTAATAATGAAGTTTTGCAATTCGGTTTATCGAACTGAGTAATAAGGTAATTACAGATATAAAGCATATTTAAAGCAACAATCCAAACGAATATATATTATGCTAAATGCTAAACAAATGATTACAAATTGGGAAAACAAAACAAAATTAAAATTTCTAAGCTGTAATAAGCATTAAAATTGGGTAAATTATAATCTATACTTAAGATTCATTAATAACAAAGGCATAAATGATTATACATAAATAATTATAACTTACACGTACATCAATAACATAGGATTAAATCATTCTACACAAATTATTCAAATGTTTTTGCTGCACTAACATTTTTAAAATAAAAATAAATGGTCTGGTTTTTTGTGGAAAAATTAACCGAAATTTTGTGCAGAAAGTTGAACACTAACGAAAGCCCCATAAACTATAGTCGCGAGCCAACAGTTAGACATAAAATAATTTCGAGATACAAGGGGTACTCAAACGAAATTTTCACTTGGGCGCATTAGATTCAAGCAGCTCTGCCAAGGTCCACAGTGTCTTTTGTGACATGTGCACAAATGCAGCTTGCACACGCCTGCCAAGTCTGACTGCAAGAGCCACCTCTTTCTCTCCTGCACTTCAGCAGAAGGTCCAGCCAATTAGAAGGCGTCATTTTAAAAACTGGGTCAGAACATCAACTATGACCCCAATTAACTGATAAACTGCAGATATTTAGGCCTGTTTGAGTACCCCTATTGACTCGCACCAAAAGCTACAGTTCCATCAACAAGGCACTTCAACTGCAATTGTAAGCAATTTCATTACCAGACATCTGACTTAGTTTGGTAGTTTGGAATATACGAAATGAACCTTATACAATTTTAAAAGCGCCATTCAGCCAGTCACAATTCTAATCGCAATATCCATAAAATATCTTTGGAAACAACTTATAATGGTGCACATCATGGACCAAAGAAGGCGGTAAATTTTAACTGGAAAAAATAACCCACTTTTAGTCTGACAACAAGTATTACACTTTTTGTAGGTTGTCAAAAATTTGATGTTTGAATTGTCCATTAAATAGATAGTGGAAATAGGTCGATTAATATTCAGTAAATGGTACAATATGTTAATAATGAAATTAAAAAGCAAATCTTGCATACAATAACGAATTAAGTTATGCAAAATAGGAAAAAAAGTTGAGGCCTACTAATTAGGAAATAATGAGAAAGCACAAGTTAGGCAATCTAGCTTTAGGGACTGGAGTGACACACCATTAGATATATAGTGATTGTATTACACTTTTGGCTAACTTCGCCTATATACACACATCTAAGACAAATTATTGCAATTAAAGACTTAAGAAAAAGATGTAACAAAATAGTATTTTGATAGCATATACACAAAGATTCAAGGCAGCTATCCCAATATTATATATATATGTATATATGTACAAGTCATTTAAGCTTATGTGCTAGGGGCCTACAAAGTTACCTCACACATACAATTCTAAACGTTAAGAATTTATAGTAATGCACTGTTTCATAGGGTGACTAGATAAATCATTACAAATAGTGACTATTTGCAGGGCTCAAAAACAAATCTAAAGAAAGCGATGCCTTCATTTCATAATAATTATTATTGAAATCAAAATAGTTGTATTATGGCTGAAATCATAAATTTGACCATTTCATCCATTATTCATTACTCATTACTGTAATTTATTTTTTTCCTAAACTATTGTATGTAAGAGGCCAAAATTCATTTAAATCGAAGCATTTTTGCGATTTTTTTTATTGGGTTCTACTTTTTTATGACTCATATTTTAGTACAAGTAAAGAGGTTATGTCACTCTAAATTTTGCGTCAGCAGTGCATCGAACAATCATGCAATTAGCAACCATTTATGGACATTATGAAAAATGCTAATTAAGTAAAAATGAAAATTTTCAGTTTTAAAAATATAACGTTTTTAACAAAAGAATATGGCATTAATTTTTACTTTCAGGGCTAAAAAACTGCAGTATCATGAGACACACGGACCTCCAACATGCAATTACAAGTTGAAACTGTTTGAAACAATGTTTGTTATAATAACAACCCTAAAAATCACGTAACATTTAAACACAAAAACATCTTTCTAACCAGATAAAGACATACTTGTTGCTTTACCAATTTTTAATACACAGTTCAATTCGCCCCAGGATTGCTGTTTAGTCTCGTCAATTAAGTTCCACATTCATATGAACCAACCAATACAAATTCTAAAGAAAGTTATGCAAATTCTACGCATTCCATTTTCATTCCTTTTGCAATTCAGAGCACACAAGAAGATGCGCCATCTTGTCATAAATTCTGTACAATAACTCAATTTGGGTTCAGAGACCCGAGGCACTCCACTTACTTATTTCATTTTACATCATAATTTGCATGTAGTCAGTGAAAAAAAATTTGACTGGATTGAATGAGAGGCGTATCTCAACGAATTTAAGAAATCAGAAGAAGGCTATATTTTACTTACAAATAGTAGATTCACATTTTCACGCGTCTTGCTCATGACACCTGCACAGTGCCAATGATTTTGGTGTCGAGTTCCAAGTAAAATTTCAACTACAAATAAACCTCGTCGAACTTGTGACCCAATCAGCTTGCATCCATATGTAAAAAAGCGCCTCACTGCGACTAAAATTTGATGGCACTTGTTTAGAACACGGGACCAGGGGGCTTGGCTCCGCCCATGACATTTTGTTGCTAATGTTTCTTCCCGCCATATCGTTAGGGATTAGGTTAGGTTCACATCGGTTTTCACATAGGTGCCTAACCAACCCTAACCTAATCCCTAACGATATGGCGGGAAGAAACATTAGCAACTGTAAGGCCGGGTTCGCCGACCCGTTCCCGCCTAAATGAAAGGGCGCATTCTTGACCTTTCCCGCCTGTGCAGCATGGCCGGAGGTGGCCACATCGTGACCCTTGACCCCCGAGGTACACGGGTGCTGGACTGCCTGACATACCAGCATACCGGGACCGGTATTTGAAGCGAGGTCGCCACTAGGGGAGTCAGGGCGAAGACAAGATAAAAAGGAAAGCCAAAGTGGAAGAGGTGGTGGTTCTCCCAGTAGTGTCAGCGCACATACGTCGATCGCTAGTCCGGTTTGAAAGTGTTCAGCTTAATTCGATTTGTTCGGTTTTTGATAATTAATTGCCTGTAGCCCAAGTCGGTGGGGCAGATAGTTGTTGGCCCTTGGGGCCTTTTTGGATAATTAAAAGTGTTCAACCTAACTCACTGTCTTACAGCAACAAAATGTCATGGGCGGAGCCAAGCCCCCTGGTCCCGTGTTCTAAACAAGTGCCCGATTTTGATATTCAAAATTAAAGGACGTCCGTGAAATTCCTTCAAAAATTAACTCTCCCCCTACATGGTGTCCATTTTAGCAAAAGACCCTCCCCCTTATAGAAGTCCTTATTTTATTTTGAAATACCGAAAATGTGTTGGACAATCCCATAAATTTCCGAGCACCGGCCTCGTTACCAATTCCCCGACATTTTCCCAGATTTTTCTGATCAACGGAAATTTCTTGACCTCGAAGGGAAATTCCAGCATAAAATTGGTGTTTGATACAAATTTAGGCATAATTCCCAATCACGAGTTCGATAAGATCGTTCATAAAGTAAATTTTACGTAGAACTTAACGTAAAAGACTCTGACACTAGCGGCATTAGCTACATTCATGTATATAAGCACGAAAATAAAAAGCAAATTTCGCTCAGTACGTACTTTGACCTAGGCGAGTCACAACACCGCATAAAATATTTCCACAAAAATAGCCATTTC
>JAQGAE010004784.1:0-12229 GCA_034696685.1 Julus scandinavius | reverse complement strand
TAGTGTCCAACGGAGACAAGAAATTCAAGAAGCTGAGCCTTCATGATTTTCTTAATTCAAGAGTGCACAAATTTCTCTCAAACCCCTGCCAATTCAGTCCAGGAATTTTAATTCAATTTCTGAAGTTGGCCAAAAAGCCGCTGCCCTGCTAATGACTCGGTGGTATTTTTCAAATTAAGATAATACAGAGGTGGTCATTGTTTCGCTCCGCATGCTCCCACCAGGGGACGCTAACCGTTTTTGTAAGGCTTTCTATTCAAAGCTGATTTTTTTTCACTTTGAGATTTTTTTTAGCAAAATCTATTCGCAACAAATAACGCATTTATTTTTGTTTGTTTTGGCCACTGATTTTACGACCTGCAGGAGCTGAATATCCACTTTTGCTCAACCATCTTTTCATTTTGCATACTCAAATCTTTCCAACAACAGCATTGTTGTTCCTCGTATTTCCTCTATTTTTTATATTTATAATAATCGTTATTCTTCCTATATATGTGCTTCTGCGTTGGTTAAGCATAGCGTGGGAAGTAACACTTCACAGGCTTTTCGTTTCCTAATTTTCAACTTCTGGTCCTTTTGTGCATGAGAGCAAGACGTGGGCATCCATCTTTTCATTACTGTATTATTATTATTGTTATTAGTAGTAGTAGTAGTAGATTTTTTATTTGTATGATTTTATTCCGCTGTTCCTATCTTATGTTTAGGAAGCTTTCGTTTAGCCATTTGTTCAGGATGGTGAAATTTATGTGTAGTGGTTTTCGATGCATGGACTCTTAAGTGCCATTCAGAGGATCTTTTGTCCAGGCATATCTGTAATTTTTGTACTAAAAAATTTCAAGAGGCAAAAAATATATTTGTGCTACATTTCTGAGGTAAAACTTTTTTTTTTCCCCGAACTATATTTCTCAAAGAGATATGGCTTTAACTCTGCCACTGCTCCTGAATAATGCCATGGCAAAGTTATCAAGTCTGCTACTGAATTTGCATTACAAATTTTCAGAATTTTCACTAAACTTACCTAATCTGATGCTAATTTTTAATTAACAAATACTAAAATTGTTGTTTGAAGAGGGATATTCGTATAGCCAGACAAATGTCTTTTATGGGATAAACAATTTGTGAAACATATTTATAAGAAATAAAGAAAAACCAATAAAAAAATAAATCAGATTTTAAATAATAAGGTATGTACTTTAAAACTTCCACATTGAATTTTTTTAATTTCAAAAGTCAAAGATTGACAAAATGACCATAACAATTTTAAATAGCACAAAGAGTCATAAATAAACATTTGGTGTTTTTAACTATATTCTGTTTCTAAATAATGTTCTTATTAAATTTGAAATTTATTTAGATTTAACATCAGCTGAGCATTAACAAAATGCGAGTGTCCTTGATGTTAACACATTTGTATGGGGATCATGATCCATGAAATCCATCTTTTTGTAGATTTCAACTTTGCCATCATCACAAAATGATGGTGATTGACACAACTTTTGCTATTATTTTTATATTATATCAATTTTACAATTTTGTTTATTATTTCATTAATACATTTCCCTCCTTTCATGCTTTCATTAACCTGTTATTAAACCATGATACGAAATATTTCAAGACTATATATAATATTGAACTTTTGACGAAGTGTTATGCAAGAAGAAATATACCCGAAAGGGTTAATCATCAAATCCAATTTTTATACAATTCTAGAGACGATTTCCATCTTTTAAGAAACTTTATGCAAAGCCCTCACAACTCAGCACAACAACTTGAATAAAACAATGGATTTAGCTGCTAGCCATGACCGTTTTCAAACAAAGTTTTGCTTAAAAAAGTTCAAAGTCCCTCGTTGAAACAATGGTCCTCATCTCTAGATTATTAAATTATTGGCAATAGTTATTGATTCGATGCCAACATTGACCTTCTTTTCTTCGATGTTTTCATTACATTTATTTAATCTTCTCTTAAGATTGATTTTCGATTTGATTAATGCCGCCGCCATTTTGGATCAAAAACATTAATCAAAGTGGCGGCAACTCTATTAAGCGATTGTTAATTGCTAGAAGCTACAAAAATTTCTGTAATTAGCAAATTTCCACGGCGATTAATCAAAAGATTATTATCTTCGAAGGTACGTTCCCCTCCTTCCCATAGGCCAAGCCGAGCGGAAGAACCATTGTTCCCATTGTGTCTATTTTTGGGGAAAAAATCTGAAGTGCTGACCCCTATGGCGAAAAATGGGACTTTGGGGTGAAGTGCTGCCGCTGCTGCTTCTGCCCTTTCACCTTTTGTTTCGCTTATGGGGACCCTCATGCAATGACTTTGTGAATGTAAATTGGACGACAGATGGCATTATCACAAAAGGAATAGGAATAGGACCTCTTGGGCACTTTCCTAAATCCCCTACTCGAAAAAAAATAAAGACCCACTCGGTTGCCCCCATCGCGCTTTCATTAGATTTTTAAGGGGATTTCCCCCGTTTTCACATTTGCATTATCCCTCTTATCAATATTTTAGGATCCCAAAAAATCGATTTCATCGAATTTAGATCACTTGTGAAGGCATACAAATATAATTATTTGGGGTATCCATATAGAAATCAAAAAGGTGATTTGTAGTGAAATTGGAGATGGAAATGTGTATAGCCACAAATAGTGTCATTTAAATTATGGGACACTCCATAAATGGACATGTCAGACCAACTTCCAGAACAACATAAAACTAGAAATTTTCTCCTGTTTATGAAAGTCATCAAGCTACATTTCGATGACTTGGAATATGGATTTCAATAGAATTTGAAATTCTGCTACTAATTTAATGTTTGTTCTGCCTTTACTATACACGATATATAAAACTGAGCACTTTTGAGACTATTCTTAGGTCATTCTCGTCATTCGTATCTTTGCTTAAAAGAGTTGTTTATGAACTTTTGCCTAACCTTAAGAAGTCTAAATGCAATGACCCTCACCAGGAGTTAATCTGCTGGCCGTAAAGATAATAAAGGCCAAAATATGCAGAGGGCATGATTACCGAATTATTAACACCTACTACAAATGTGTAAGCGTCATAAGGAAGTATTAACATAATTATCAAATGTGTACAGGACGGCATCTAGGAAATTCAATAAAGTAGTTAGTGTTCATAAAACTAGTTTACTTTGGCTGCAAATCGGAAAAGAGGTATTGTTATCAATAATAGAAAAGTTGTGTCTCGAAAACTTAATTACATACTGTACATATGAAATATACAGCGTGTCCAAAACACCAAAAAACACGTAAATTTAAGAAAATTTATGGCAAAAGATAGTTTAAATTTTTTAAACTTAATACGTACAGGGTGCCCACAAACTTATTTGTTTATGAAATTTCAAATTCTTCCTGAAATGGGCGTTTACAAAAAATTATGATAGTTGTGATTAGTGTATGGGAGGTATATATATTGTTGAAAAAGAGATTTGCCGGGAAAAAAATGCAAATAAATGTAAATGATAAATGCACCATTAAATCAAAGCCTGCACATATACGAAGCACCCACCCTACCCTGAAGGATCTTTTTAGTTTCATTAAAGTGCATTGCAACAAAAGAAAAAAAAAGATGAGCTTTTAAAGTGACCCCAAATCACCTGAAATGCCCCCTAGTGTGGCTTAAAACACAACTAAACGTGTAAAGTTGGATCAACATGACAGCTAAAATGGCCCACAGACGTCGTCGAGTAATTAGAAATTATTTTAATGAGGTTTTATTATCCAGTTCGAGGTATTTATTTTTTTCTTTTAAAAAAAAGTTATCACGTTGATTCAGTATCCACAATAGCAGTAAAAAGTATGTTAAAAGAAACTGTCAAATAATTTTGAAATCCAGCTTTGCAGTTGATGTTTTATGTAAAACTTCACCAGAGGATTACATTGTATAAGAAATATGACAACTATAAATATTGAAATAAAATCAACCCAACCCAAAAATATAGTGATGAACCCGACACATTGTTAACCACATGTTGTTGTGGTCAAAGGAACAAAGCTTCTTTGATAGAAAGTTTATGCAAAAAACGTAACAAAAATAATCCATTTCACACGATTAGTATGTTTAAAGGGGAAAAACCGTTTTTCGAATCTAGGTTACAATTGTCTGAAATGGGATTAAGAACGGTTATACAAATTATACGCCTAATTCTGTCCAGGATGAGATTACGGCTTTACATACTTTATTCAATATTGCAATAAATAGTTCGTCTTACTCTGTTCAACAGTTTTTTTACTTCTGTAAACTTTTAGCATGTTTTTCGCAGCAAACATACATTTCATAAGAAGTTAAATGGATTAAAAACTATGTTTATGTATGATGGCATGTAAGAAAATCCATGGGAAGATTTATACAAAAAAAAATATAACTTTGAAACTAGTCCGTCTTTTCATGAAATAACAACATCGTGTAATTTTAAGACTAAAGTTGTTTAGACAAATAGTAAAGCCAAAGAAATCTTTTCAAATGGTTTTCGATCTTGGCTTAAAATTGGCACTATTTACGATAAAAAATGTTGTCGAACAGATCTAAAAATTAGGTAAAATAAGTATACATTTTTCCCATAGGAAACTAAAATGAAATCGTGAATAAATGCATGGTCTGTTGCACATCCATTTGGAAAGTAAAGCAAGAAATTTCGAGTAAAGCACTGACAATTAATTAAATCATTAAAGTATTTGCAAATTTCCTAAGTGATATAAAAATTTAATGTATACGAGATGACTTAGTTTTGTATCAAAATAAAACCAAAGTCATCAATAAAAAAAAAAAAAAAAAAAAGATTCTGATAAAATTAGGTTAGAAGCCTCAATAATAAGCATCGATATTTAACAACGTTTGCAATATATCACCTTTAAGTATCTCAACGTAATTTGACCTTATTTACAACAACAAAATTAGCCAAAAACATGTAATTGAATTTAAGATTCCCATGGGATAGGGAGCTGGTAATATCGAAATGACCCCATGACAATCAAGTAAGAATTACTTTTACAATTTTATGGCCAATTATTGTTACATAAATAGTCATTTTTTTGCTAAACCAATGAGATTAACGGTGGCATCTTAACAATTTTTTTTATATACGTCGTTTTATTTTGGAAAAAAATGTTTATGTCAGTAGTCAAAAATCAATTACATTCATCCTAAGTTGTAGGTCTCAAATTGGAGACGTTTCTCCCCCTTTATGCGTGTTGGTCAACAACATATGGCCATGACTTTACCATCAATCTTTCAAGAGGTGAACAGGTCACTTTCATAAATCTTCATATATTTCAAATCCAGTGACATACAAAAAGAAAACTGTTGTGGAAAAATTCGGGACAAATAAAATGACTTTTTAAAACACTATTTCCTGTTTCATAGGTCTCAAGGCATGTACCATGATATATCGTCGATTTTTACGTCATAGAATTTTGCAATCTTACGACTCGGCCATATATTACTTTTCAATGATTTTGTCTTCAGGGGGTTAATTTGGGTCCACAAATCACTTGGCAAAATTATAGGAAGCTGGTGAACAACCACTTTTCTAGTTTATGATGACCAGTGGTCAGTTAGACCAGTATTCATCCATTATCTGGCAGTGTAAAAACCAACATAACAAGTTTTCGTAATTAAAACTTACTACTGCAGATTGTTTGTAATCAAATAAAAAGCAATTTATCAATCATTCATTTATCATTTCATCCCAGAAAAAATTTTCAATAAGAAATTATGCATTTTTATGGATATATTTAATTATATTTAATAGTTTTAGAGAAATATTTTGCAAGTATTCATGATATTGGAAGCTACTTCGGATGAACCAGGAAATAAGCAAAGATATTTCTTAATTGTATCACTATAAAGGACACCATTCATATAGGGCACATGAAGAATACCTTGAGCATGGACACCCTGAAAAAGTGAGGCCAAAACTTGGATGTTTTGTCTCTGGGAGGAGCAAGATAATAACCTCATTTAGCGAAATTAAAACTGCAGTTGACCAAATATAATCGTCATTAAAAGCCCATTCAGGTGTAAATAAAGGACAATGAATTCCACCAGACAGTTTAATATGAGGAGAGCCAAAAATATTTACCCTCGCAATTGCCAATAGGGCTTTTATTGCTCAAATAAACGGTTTAATGAAATTTCTACATCATCGTGAAAATGATATAAGAAGGACTTTTATGATCTCATCTACTTGCGATTCAATCACCAGACGATTTACTGTTATTAAAAGGATCCTTTCCGGTATATTTAACAATGGTTTCATAAGGTAGAGCTAATACATATTGCATAACGGGGGTCATGTAACGTGGTCAGCCTAGTTTTCATTTTGGTTTTTATCTTACATATACCCAAAATCCCAATTCCCAGTGATAAAATTTTTTTTTAGTAATAAATTAATACTTATCCCAAAATGGACAAATGTTTGATTACCTAAACATCTAGAAACCAAAATACAGAACTATCACCAAGAAAATATCGTAAAAAGTGTGTGTTAAGCGCGTCCCTGCAAAGCTTCACTTTTTCAGCATGGATACTTCATGGGAGCGAATGCGATATGAAAGCGGAAAGTGATGCCTGAAAATGATCTGAAACCTGGCATCACTTTACGCTTTAAGAATCCCATTGGCTAGTATTGAACATCCAGTCTAAAACCGTGAAGCCTTTGTCGCGCAGTACAAAGTTTATTTTTCTTGATTTTACACAAACCCCACAGCAAAAACAATCTAAAATTTGTTTATTTTGAGATTTATGGTCATCCCACAGTCCACAGTTACAAAAGAGCAGCAGAAAATCCGAGATACTGTTCAGAAAAATTGGGTTATTCGCATCCAAGCCTCAAACGCCTCAGGATTCACGATGAAGTTGAAATAAAATTTAATTAAAAAAGAAAATTCGCTTAACAACTGGGTGCGAACTTTAGTTTTTACCCGAAGATAAAAATGATAAAAAAACACGATGCGTGTATGAGAAATGAATTGAAAAAACTAGTGCATCGTAATAAAATGTATATTTATCATTCGTTGCCATCTTTTTCAGCAGTAGGATGTTTTGTGTGGGGTCACCCGGTGTCCATCTTGTTCGTTACTGGTCAGCCCACTGGTTGCACCAGGAAACCACACCACGGGATATATACAACAAATGAAATTCAACAACAACAAAAAACTATATATGCATATGCAAAAAAACCCAAAGGCAGTAACTCTTATAGTGTTTTCTATTCAATTTCTAAACAAGGAAACGTACAGATGCCATTAACGTTAGGCATTAAGCAAATGAGTAGCATTCAACAGTCTTGAACCCTTTATCAAATGAGAATTGTTAGTATGTTATCATATAACGAATTGCTTCGATTTGTATTTTTTGCGATGATAATGCGTTTTTGGGATTAGGATTCATTTGCAGCCTTAAAATCATATTGACACGTATACGGCGCACCCATGCTGAAAAAGTGATGCTCCACCAAATATTAATCAGGCCAAATTATGATGTCCTGCAGTTCGTAATCAAATTTTGGTACAAATTTAACTGCTTCTTTAACCCCACGACACCAAATGTAGTTTCTATTAATCATTTACTTTTAAATTTGTCAAATAAATTGACATCATTCGGATATTTATTTTTATTTACATGATCCATAAAAGCATTTTTCAGCTAAAGGCACACTAAACTAGGCCTAAAATTGTCGTGGCACAGCGGTTATAAAACACTGGAAAACAAGATATCACAACCTAACATCCCAGTGACAAAGTGGATATTCTCGTTGTTTTATAATACCTTGTTGTGGTGTATTATAAAGTTATGCACTTTTGGGTAAAACTCACGAAATATGGAACCGAAATGTGCAAAAAATGGTATTTTCCATTTCATTCAAGGGACAAAACTGATAGCATAACCCTTTATATATTACAGCTATACATTAAGACGAAATTACTGAGTACACCATGCCCTAAAATTTGGCGGCACACTGATTGGAAAACAGTCATCTCAGTATAATGTTAACTATATTGTGCTTATTTAAAATTTCTTTTTTAACATTTTGTGCATTGAAATCTGGAAATTTTGATGGTTTCAAATTCTAAATTATTTTTTCAACTTTCGTTGCAAACTCGTCAGATTTAAAACTATAAATCCCTCAGTGAACAATGCCATGATCTTTATAAACAAGATTACGTGTACTTGATTTTGACCAGCCTGTCATGTCTACAACTGAATAGTCTGAAGCGTTAAGAATTCCAAGATGGCGGCTAACAGACCCTCGATTCCTTTTTGTGAAAACATACTTAGTACGAAAAGCGCTGAGGTGCCGAATGGTATTTTGACCCGGGGCTTTCGAACATTCCCCCGTTCTTCTACAGTCCCAATTAGGGTTCACATCGTTCGAATTTTCCCCAAAAACCCGACGAAGAAAAAAAACAAAAACAAGAACCATCATCCATTTCCCACGCCAGAACCTCGTGAAACCCCGTTCAAGATGGCTGCCAGACGGACATTAGCCCGAGCGTTATGGCACCGAAATTCCAATGGCAAAAAGAAAAATTGGTGCGAGGGTGGAGTCCCAAAATAAAGGTGGGGTCTTTCTGGCCACATTCCGGCCCCAGGCACCTGTTGATCAATACGAAACAAGGGACCCTCGAAGACAAAACTAGTAAATTATTGGCCAGAAGACCCGTACTGTTAAGTGGTACTGGAATGTTCAGGTGGATAGCAAAACTTGGCCCACCCTTGCCTAAGGTTTTAGTGTGGGTGGACACGAACAATCGGATCGGTTAGGAATGTAGATCACCGAAGAAGACGAAGAAGAAGAAAGCCCATCAAACCAACAATCATTGCAGACATTAAAGAAAAGTTAATTAACATCATCGATATAGCCAAGAGTGGGCGCAAGGCAGGGGTGAAAAAGCTCGTGCCACATTTTGGCCAGGGGGATCAAAAGGGAATTTATGCACCCAGGACGATTTAAATTGGGGCTACACTATATCGACTGCGAGGGCTTTTTTTTTTGAACCACTCACACCCGAATTGACGCAACAATTGCTCTTCGTCCCCCCTGGCCGAAAACCCACAGACGTGTGCCACGCCATGTTTAATCAAAATAAAAATAAAAAATGCTATAATTCAAAAAACGGTCAATAACGTGAAAGAAAACGCCTAAACAAGTGTACCTTTTATATATAAACAGACTGACAATGGATTGCAGTGGACTGCCAATGAACTTAACAGTAATATCAGATTGATCAAAAACTGATTGGACAGTAATCAAAGCCAGATTATCAAGTGATCGGAAACTAATTGCAAATAGATTGCTTAGGGATCGGAAACTGATTGTTTGGTGATCAATTACAAACTATACATGGCCTCAATGTAATGCTGAAGTAACCAGAAATTGCATACTGATCGCAAATTCATTGCAAACAAATCACACCAAGTGATCAGAAACTAATTTTAAAAATGCTTAGCAACAAACTGAGCGCAAAGATAATTTCTGACATGTAAAATTTCAAAACACAAGTTCCGATTTCACACATGTTTTTGGCTTACTAAAACAAAAATCTAGGTTTAATAAAACTAACATTCTCACATTTATCTTTCAAAACTGCTGCAATTGTAAGTTAAAGCCCCATTAATGCGATGCCAAAACATACAACTACAATTTTTAAAGGTACAACACCCAAACGTGAGACAACATAAGCACCGATCTACCATAAATTGTTTGTATAAAAGTTAAAACAATCCATAAACAACGAAAATTACACAGAATGAAGAACTTTCGGTATCTTTGACTTCCATTCCAAGTTAAGACTATCAAAACCACAGACTCGAAATTTAATTTAGGTCAATGATAATATGTATTTTGTGTTGTCATATTACAAAATTTACGATGGTTCTATGTTTGAGAACGTTGAGCTTTCTCACATATGTTTTTCATGCATGGTATAAATTGTGCTAATAACGATTATTTAAATAAAATATTGATCCTAGATTTGGTATCATTTTTAGCCTAAATATATTTTTGGATTTCATTGTATTTTAGGAAAAAATCTTGGGGACCATGTTTATTAAAAATATGTAGGAAATACAAGACAATAATTAAAATTCAGAAGAATTTGTTTATTACCTGCTTTGTTGACTCTCAAGTCGATCCCGTTGTGATGAGGGGGTGGTGACGGTCTCGGGGAATGGAGTAGTACAGGGGACGAAGGAGTGGACCGTTTGTTCACCGAAAGGTCAACGGGTTCTAATTGGACGGGTGGACACTCCGCCTGAGAAAAACATTAAAAAACATTACTCAAAAACTACGTGTGTTTGCGTAAATAAATCATGTTTCGTGAAATTATTGTTACACCCCCTATATCCCCAATGTCAAATTGTTGAAATTATGCGGTGTTAAAGGTGCTTTTTACTAAAAGTTAATTTTTTAAGTTTTCTTAAGGAAAGCTTATGATTAAGAGAAACACTTGGGCGAATTATGCTCATTTTTTCATAATACTTATTTATGTTTAGTCAGTTTACTTTTGTTCGACATTGGCTTAATTTTGACCAAACTCTACTCAATTTTTCATAATATTTGCTCATTTGTCTTGTATTACTCAAAATTAGTTCATATTTGTCTTTTACTAGGTATATCCTAACTTTACATCACTTGAAGTCACGTGACTCACCTCTTTTGAAGTCATATTGTGCTGCATCCGGGCTAGGAAGTAAGTGGCGCCACCATAAGGTACGCGGGAAGTTTGGATGGGGGACAACCTCCACTTGTCACCAAGCTGGCTGCCAGAATCACTCTAGAAATTCAAAATAAAAAAAAAACATTTAGAACTTGGCTTATTTTAATGAAGATTTATGAGAAAAAAATTTCGATTAAATAACTACAGCCGTATAACATCGCATTAGCAAAAACCACATTACTTTCTCATATATTTTTTTTAAACACAAATTGTAGCATTTCAATCATGTCCAATTTAAACAGACATTCAGTAGACAAAAACTACAACAAAA
Organism: Julus scandinavius; assembly: GCA_034696685.1. Classification (NCBI taxonomy): domain Eukaryota; kingdom Metazoa; phylum Arthropoda; class Diplopoda; order Julida; family Julidae; genus Julus; species Julus scandinavius. The sequence continues at coordinate 1,213 of JAQGAE010004784.1, read as the reverse complement.
ACATAAAAAATAGCAAAAAGTCACGATATTATTAAAACTGACCAGAAAAAAAAACTACAATCACGACAAAAATTGTCCGCTAGTTGACATAAATCATTGCGTATTTTTCGTTTTTTTAAAATGCATGTTTTTATAAACTAAATAATGTCTCTTAGCTTCATTATTATGAGAAAAAGCAATTACTGGATTGTGCATCCAAGATCCCACATTTGTTTCTTTTACAATGTAGGTTATATGGCACTGACTAGGGAAAAACAAACATAACGTATCTTAACAATGTAGACAACAAATAGGAAATATGGGTGGCCCTTCTATTATTCTTATTATCCCTTGTTATTCTTGTATCAGAATAATGCAGTCTATTAATAATATTTCTTCATATTAATACAATGGGGCAGAGATGAGACTGGCGAATTTCTGGTCTACATGTTCAAATTAAGCAGATGGATTCAGAAGTTTAATACTTTTTTTGTGGGGTGAAGATATAGGGGAGAGGTTTCATAAAGGCCATTATTCTCAAGAGTATAAAAATATCTATACGGAGTGCAGGTGTATTTATAGAGCAGAAATTCCCATTCAAATACAATACAATTTCTCAGCGATAAAAATAAACTATAGCAAACTTTCAAAAAGCAGTATCAAAAAATGGAAAGTTCAAAGAGTACGGATGTCATTGCAATATTTTAGGAGTTTTAAAACAAGATGTATGTAGTTTATTTTTAACAAACCTGAAAACTTAATACTAATAGTAAAAGCACTATTCAACACTAAAACTTCAGCGGTATTCAAATGCATTAAAATTGCCCTAAGATACATCTACAATTAATGCAAAATTACCTTTTATCATAAAATGTGGATATAATTGTCAAAGTACTGTTAACCAATTAGTTAACTATTTTCGCAAATAACTGATTGGATTTTTTTTTTAAATGCAGCTAAATTTACTTTTTCTAAAACTAGCTAATATATAATAAAACTTCTAGTTTCTCAATTGTGAACGACATTTACAATGTATAGACACTACAGTACATTTCAATGGAACTACAGTTCACCAGCAATAAAATTGCAGTACAAATAAAAACTAACTAAACTTCGGTTTAAGCATGCATAAACTGCAGTGAAATATTTTATCAAATTTATCACAAACATTGAAAATTTCGAAAGTAAAACTGATGGTCAGCAGGTATTTGTATATCATTTAGCATTTCAATCA
>JAQGAE010004783.1:0-12231 GCA_034696685.1 Julus scandinavius | reverse complement strand
CGAAACCTGCTATCAAAATAGAAGAGTCCCGTATACAAATCGACGCTAAGAAACTGTGCCACGTCTACATAATTGGGAAGAGTAGCAGAAAGACCAATGATACGAATCATGCTTTGGGATGTTTCCACCTAAAAATAAAACAAACCTTCGTGTTATGACCACCTCAGATTTCCAACATTTTTTAAAATATATTTCGGGACATCATACGTGCCGAATATTTGCACTCACTTGTCTTAAAGTTCTGGCGACCAAACTCTCTAACACAGGACCTCGATCGCCGTGTAGCAAGTGAACTTCGTCAATGATGAGCAGTTTTACCAACATTGCCAACGCAATATCCCCGGTGCTTTTTCTGGTTACAACATCCCACTTCTCGGGTGTCGTTACCAGCATCTGCGTCTCCTTGATTTCCGATTTGGTCAACTGCATGTCGCCGGTTAATTCGCGAACTTTGATTCCCAACGGACTGAGCCGTTTTCCAAAATTTGTTACCATTTCCGCGGCTAGGGCTTTCATTGGAGCGACATAGACAATCTAAACACGAAATAATAAATTAGGGAGAAATAGGGCAAAAAAACATGTAAAAACGATGTAAACAGACCTTAAACTTATCCAATTCAATCTTTCCATTTTGAATGTGTTGCCTGATTTCTCTAAGTACGCATAACATTGCAATGTTAGTTTTTCCGGCACCAGTGGGTGCACAAATGAGAAGATTTCCATTTGTATGATAAGCAGCATCGAATACAATAGACTGAATACGATTTAAACATTTCGTGCCCTTGAAAGCAATTTGTCCAATCTAATAGAAATTCAATACTATTGTTACATTATGAATAATACTTCATATTTATCTGTAGTAATGTAGCGCATACACCAACCTCATCTAAAGACGAGACGGCCACCAATTCTTTAGGAACGCCAACGCATCCAGAGACTGCAGGCGGTATTTCGACAGATTCATAAATATTATTATTGATGCGCTCTAATCCAGGTGGTAACATTATCTGATCGTAAATGAAATTGCAAAAAAAAAACATTATTTCATATACGAATGAAATGAAAAAATCAGACATTGGCAAATTGGATATTTTAAACAAACCTTAACTCCACTGATGAAACCAGGCATATTCCTTGCATCTAAATAGCTGTCGTACACATTAGGATATTTGATCACCTGCATAGTTCTTCTGGGAGCAAGAATAGGTGCCGATGCTGCAGTCATAACAGCAGATTCACTGAAAAATACACGTTTCAAATTTAACGGCAGTGTGGATTTAAGCAAAAAAAAAAGTTACAACGACTCACCGAAGTGCTCGAAGAAGTTGAGGATCAAATTCCATTTCGTCGTCATCATCATCTTCAACGATCTTTTGCTGTTTCCGTTCCTCCTTTCGTGCCCATTTCCTTATACTTTTTTCTTGTTCAGACTACCATTCAATAAAGTTAGCAACAAATACGACCTAAGTGACAACTTCTTAGAAGCTATAAACCGCAACAAGCAATTTTAAATACCTGTACAAGAATGCCGATTCCCATTGATTTACCCTCCATTATACGATTTTCTAAAGCATAAATTGACATGCCATGGTTATTATGGACGATATAGCGCAAGATAATTACACCAAAGCTAGAACTTTACAAATTGAAAATACCTTGTTTATTAGCATCTGAAGTTGGACGAGGAGGAGCAGATTTAACAACTGCTTGTCTGTGTAGTAAAAGTGACTGGATCAATTCAAATCGATCAAAACCCAACAGCTCAAATAACTGTATTAGATAAAAGTAAAAGAATGTGAATATTTTGGTGTAACGAGATACCATTACAACACGAATATCACCTGTTAAAAATAAAATATTACACCGAAGAATAAATTTCTAAATATAATGCAATATTAAATGCACTAGCAATTGCATGCAATCAAATAATTGAAAACTTCTGCATAAAAAGCATATTTCTTACATCATTCTGTAGTTCTTCATCAGATTTGTCCATACACAACAACCGATATGTAGACATGCAAATCTCATCAAGTCCTTGTTTTCCCAAAATTTCCACAGAATCTGTAAACTGACTTAATACTTGGTCTTTTAACCATTTAAAATTATATCTTTCAACAGGTGGGGCAACTGAAGGAACATGAAGGATTGGCTTCACTGGAGCAATAGGCTTCACATACTTCATGCTGAATTCTTCTTTCTTTTCAAGGTTCACATCACCAAAATCATAACTTAACTTCATTGGCTCAAATTGATTAAATGGAAAATCCTTGCCAAAATAGGACTCTTCAAGTTCATTCAAATCATCACTCTCCTCTAAAAATTGTTCTAAAATGTCTGATGGAGTGATGGATACAAGTTCATTGACTATTTCACAAGCGTTCTTTGCCAACGATGGCTCAAAAGCACCAAACACACGCCGTAACTCTGAATTATGCCTTTGGCTAACCACAGCATTGCCTTGAAACAGCTTGAAAACAAAAATTGCAGCATCATCCATGGTATCGAAAGGAGCCTCCTGTCCAGCTGAAAACAAATTAAGAATGAACACTGTCTTAATATAGGAAAACTTTACTGCTGCAAAATTTCTGATTCAAAACATAATTTCCACTGACCAAGATTTCTAATAACCCTTTTAAAATTATTGATCAACTCCTTGGCTCTGGCAGTTGATGCACCGTTACTTTCACATATTGCTTGTTTCAAAATGGACCAAGGTTGTCCGTATTTACTACATAAAAAAGTGACAGTATTTTTATTAATAATTAAGAAAACCAAATTTGAAAATTTAAACATTTATGAACATAATGCATATATACCTAAGTGTTTCAGCAGCTAATTCTTTGCGTTTGATGAGAAATACGTTTTCAACATTAATGTCGGCTTTGGTAGGGGGAGCAGACAGGCCTGAAAATACCCGTAGAGTTCCTGTGAGTCGAGGTAGTTCCATTGCATTAAATTAGCTCAGCTGAAAGAACAATAATATTCAAAACGATTAGGGCCTGCACATACTGCACACAGCAGATAGCAATTGGTCCAAAAAAAATTAAAACTCGGGTTTAAAATTTGATGTAATTTATTGTATCATAAAAAAGTAGATCAATCAAAAAGTGTTGTCAAAATGACACAAACTATACTGGATTATGTAATAGTAACAAAACCAGAACAGTCTTAATCCTGCAGAAATATGAAACGTGGTGTATTATTGGCATTGGCAGTTTATTACATAATCAGCGAGAAATATTTAGATGTTTCGACTTTTTACAGGGAAGTATTTATACAAAATATACAATGACATTATCGCAGTTTTTTTTTAAAAAAAAATTGTACTTTCTGAAAAAAACTCCCAATTAATATGATTAGAAATAAGATAAAAAATAGATTAACATATACGTGTATGTGCAATTTTAGATAAACAGCTAATGATTTTGTTGCAGACTTCAGTATAGACATACAGTTTTCCGAAAAAATAGTGGTCTGTTGGCAACTGGCAAGTTATCAAATTAATCAACACCTGGGAAGATCGGAATACCGGAACATTGCACCACATTCAGCAACTTATTTAGAGTAGGCATGCACGTAGCGGGGAAATACCCTGATTAAGCATCCAATTAGTATGGGTGTATTGCTTTTAGTGACGTCTTATTGTCGCTTACATTAACGAAATAATAACGATCTTAAATACATAAAACAATAATTTACCAGATTATCAAATATAAAACAGCAACGAGCTCGCCTCAACGCTGATGCTGACAGCTTGCTCATTCCATTCACTTTTACGCCACCTATTGAGCGGCTAGCAAAACATTTAAAATACTATCGCAAATTCTAAAAACGATGGACAGAAAATATTTACTAATAAATTAATTAAGATAAATGTAAAAATAATTAAATTATACGCTTATTTTCTGTCATTAATTTAAAACATTAGTCAAGGGTTATATGTAAGTCATATGGCAGTTTCCAGAATAATGTCATTATTGAAATATATACTTATTAAATTTAGCTACCACAATGATGAATTCATTTACAGGGATGTAAAAATAATTAAAATAAAAATTGCCTATTTTTTTAGATATTAGTCGAAGGTTATGGGGTCAGTCATGCGGCAAATTCCCCAACAATGTCATTATTAGAAAAATATACTTATTAAATTTAGCTACCAAAATAATTAATTAATTTACAAGGTTTGTCATAATTAGTTACACGCTATCGTTCCAACTACAATCTACGTAGTTGCTCAACTTTCCTGTTTTAAATGTCGACTTCTCTCAAAGTACCCCACGAGGATCCAAACTGAATTTTTACGGTGAGCTTGACAGAAAGTGTCGTCATTCGTTCCATGTTCATTCTGACGATCTGGGCCACCTGAACGGCGTCCTCTTCCGAAGTCTCGTAGACAAGTTCGTCGTGCAACTGCAGCACAAAAAATCCTCCCCGAAGCGATTCGGGAGAGCCGCGGATCGTATGGTCGTCCATCCACGATTTCTGACAAAGGGGTTTTTTGGTCTGTGGGAATTCCTCCTCCAACTGCTTGTCGATTCCTACCATCGCCCTTTTGACGATGTCCGCAGCCGACCCTTGCACGGTCGTATTGACGGCTTGTCTTTCCGCGTGCTGTTGAGCCTGAATATGGCGGCTCGAAATGGATGGCAAATAGCGCCTCCGTCCCATCATCGTTTCCACGTAGCCCAATTGTTTGCACTTCTCTATGGTTGATTGAATAAACTTTTGGATACCTGGAAAAATCATAAATTTACTCAACCGTGAAGAACGAAACACACATTTTGTTGATGATGTGCACTCACCTGGATACTTGGATTTGAACGACTCTATGAATGTAACAGCCTGTTCTTCATCGACTTGTAAATTACTTGCTAGGGATTTTGCTCCCACCCCATAAATCATTCCATAGCATATCTATCACATGAATACAAAGAAAATTCATTCATACATTTTAATGATTACAAGTTGGCATTCTAATATTTCGAAAAAGTCTAACCTGCTTGGCTTGTTGCCTTAGATTATCATCTACATCCTCGATTTTACATCCCTTCCACTTAGCAGCTATAGATTTGAACACATCGGTGCCTTTGTTTAGGGCCAAAATTAAATCCTCGTCCTGGGATAAGTGAGCCAAAACGCGTAGTTCTAATTGAGAATAGTCGGCAGCAACCAGCGTGCAATCTGACATAAAGAATGGCCGTTAGAAAACGAAAGTCGGGAGGACATTTTTAACAGGGCACATCCGTTTACCTCTTGAGGCAATAAATGCGTGCCGTGGGGAAACTACAATAGTTTTGGCAGGTCTCGACGACGAACATGTGTTGGCATCTTGGATTTGAGATGCTCTGCTGCGAAGAGTTTTTGACCTGCCTTCATCCACATGTACCATGGATAAATTTATCGCGAAATCCCTAGGTACCATTTGAACACTTGGGTCCGCTGAAGCCACTCGTCCGGTAGCAGTGAAAGTTGAATAATCGCTATACAAGCGATGCATTTTTAAATGACTGTCGTATTGCTTCATCCCTGACATTGGAATGATAATCTACAAACAGAAAATTGTTTTAATTTATTCAAGTTTTACCTTAATTTTCATAGGGACATGTATTTTCTTGAAACATTGGAATTTATGAATGCAATTCAGTAAATACCTTGTTGAGGGAGTTGTTTATTTGTCGCCATTCTAAAACCACTTTTGGAAGTTCATGACAGACGCCAAATTTCTGCAAAGTTGATTTATTTGTTTTACCGGTGAATCCCTGGCCTCTGGGTCTTAGCTTTTTTAACATACTGGCAGGGGATCCTCGTACTCTCCTCGATCTCGTTGACACCGCCACTGGAGACTGTTGTTCTTCATCGGTATCGACAATGATGCTTGGGACCGATAATTTTAATTCTGAATAAAGTACCTACAAGTAGTAAAAAAATAAATAAATAATGCAATACGTAAGTTGGTTGGTTTTGTAAATTGATCTTACCTTAGCAACCTCTTTAGAGGATGCCAAAGGAAACTCTCGTCCAGCTAGCACAAAAGCATATTTTTCCAGTTCAATGAGTTTTGTTTCCAAAATAGCTTTCTGTCGTTCCAATTCCGAAACACTGACTCCAAATCCATTCAATTCCAATTTTACAAGAGGAAACATTGATGCCATTTCAATATCTTTAAAAAAACACATTTTCGGTAATTGAAAAAAAACAACAAAAAAAAACAGAAAAGCAAATCAGCAAATTTGATGTTGTATAAAATAAATCAACAGCTTACCATTAAATGCACTTGATAACCCAGCATTCTGCATTTTTTCCGACAACTGATCCATTAGCTCAAGAGTTGAAACTACTTCTAGTGTAGATCGAAGGCGAGCACTCTTTTGACTTCGTACATGAAATGCCAAACCTCCTTGGTGATTAGCACCGGCAAATTCTAAGCACCGATAACAATATTTTATGTAAACATTGGCTAAAAATCACAATTGAATAATCACAATAATAAATGCATTTTCGCTATCATTTACCTTTCAAAAGACAAAGTCGATGAGGCAAATATTTTTCCATCAGTTCATATATTGTCAATTTGCTAAATTCAGGATCAAATAGCCACGATGCAACTCTGGGATCCTGAACAAGAATATTGGATGGAAGCACGCCACAAACGTGATACAGGGCTCTAAAAAACAGAATGCATATGAAAATATGGTAGAACAAAATACAGTGCACCACAAAATATACGTAAATATAATACATGTAGTTTTCTACAAAAAAAAAAGAGTATGTGAATTATTCCTTTTGTAAGCATCATTAAAAGTTTAAAATGATGAAATACAATATAAATTGGGGAAATATAAGTGAAACAATTTATTTTTAATATGACACGGCTGTGGTCATCAGTATTATTCGATTTAAGCTCAGTTCACAATAACTCGATAATGGCGGATTCAAAAGTAAGATAAGATATAGAAAAGTAAGAAAAAATGGTTTCGTTTACCTAAGCTGGTCTTTCAAATCGTAAGCAATAATCGTTGCAGGATGGCTCGGGTTAAAGTGTTTAGACAAATTGTCCAAGAATTCATTCAGCTCACTTGTTGCTGTATTTTTACTACAATTATCTGGGAAAGTGATAGAAAGTTAATGATTATTCCATTTCAACCCATTAATCGCATGTTTGGTATTCAAATTTCACTTCTGGTTACAATTGTGAGACCGAAACTAGTTAGAGTTCACAGATTAGAGACTTACACAATTTTAAAAAGTAATGAGCAAAACATAGCGTTACACAATCTCGTTTCCGTAATTTGTGCCATCTCGAATCGCCAAATTTACCAAGTTATGTGTGAATTCTACTTTTTCATAGGTCAGCTTTCCACCTGTATTTTGTAAATACCTTTTGGTAAAAAATCAATGTAATAAGGCGTCGAATCCCAGCATATGGCCAACCCAACAATTGTCACTTCTTCATCACTGGCACGGATAAACGGTAATTTAGGAAGAATTTCGTTAGCCTTCTGCGTTGGACGCTGTCCTGTAAAAGCAGTGTTAATCCATACCCAAATTTAAAATAAGACTAGAAAGGCACAATGAATTATTGGTTTTACCTCTGAGGATGTTATGGCCAATCACCGAGCCCATGGGAATATCAGGCTGGCGTTTTTCTCCGGCAAATGCAAATGCAAATCTGGATTCCCTTCTCCACACCCGCATGAACATCTTCAACTCTGCTTTGTCCACAAATATGTTCATTGTTTTTGCCTCGCTTGGTTGGGGCTGGTGAACCAATTTGACTGCTACAGAAGGATGATGATGATCTTTAATGCCATCGTTACTAGTAGTGACCAAACGGTTGGATTTCTGCTTGGAAACTTTGGTATTGTTGCTTTCGCAAGTAATATTATTTACCACAATCACACCGTTGCCTTGCGCAATTCCATTCTCGAGCAAACCAGAAGTTGCGTTGGTTTTCGTATGGTTAACTGACGTTAGCATTGACCAGCTTCTGCCAAACAAGTTCGAATTGGTCGGCTTGGTAGGCGTTGGCGGAATAAATTCCGAATCCTGTTCTTCCTCTAAAATATCCGCACGCTCTGGGCTTTCTGGTTCAATTTTAAATAATTTGTTGTTTCCTTCTGGAACTTGCACATCTGTCCCTCTTGCACTTTTTATATTTAATACATCGATATCTAGTTCTTGCGAGAACATATCTTGAGTTTCAAAAATGACAGCAACATCTAGCTCTCCATCTGCAAACGACGAGTCCTTAAGCGAGCACGATGCATCGTTGCGTTTTAAAACATCCGGCTTGCTTGCGGGTTTAGCACAGGGGGCATCACCAAAGAGTTCTTCGCTGAATCCATCAATGCTCGAAAAAGCCTCGCTGCTCTTAAAATCGTCCTCCGCGATTGGGTCATCTCCGGTTTTCTTGGTACGTACGGTCTCGATGCAATCAAACAACGAGTCGTCGACGAAAACATCATCGTTACTGCAAGGATGACAACTGGTTTTCTGAGGCTCTTTGGGTGAAGATTCCGTCATACTGTCAATTTCATCGTCCCTATCGTCAAAAATTAAACTTGGCGTGCAGTCACTATCATCTGTTTCAGACAAGGCACTAAGGTGAAGGGACTTCATTTCAGAGAAAGTAGTTGTGTCCAGTCCAAAGTTCTGACCGCCATAGTCATCGGTTTCATCGAAATGTAGAGATGCAACAGTAGGAGATTGAAATAAATCAGACTCGTTTTTTTTGCAATTTCTTGCTGATTTGTCTATATTTTCAAGAACTTGAGTGTTCAACATTAATTCGTCGTCAAATAGAGAATTTGGAGTGCCATGATCGTCTTTTGGTGGAGACTCTTGTTGTTTCTCCAGTTTAATAACAGGCTCACTCATCAGAGGAGTTGCAACTTTCATTGTAATGACTGACATCACCACAATTGGATCTCTTGGTGGCGTTAAACTTTGTACTTGGTCATGCTCTACTGGCAGGATCTTCATCTCCTGAGGATAACTTACAGTGCTTGAATCACTGCGTTTCTCGACATCATTAGTGAGGGGCATATTTTTTAGACCAAAAGCTGATTGTGGACATTCTACCCTGCTGCCTGCATTTTTCAAGCACATATCTTTCGAACCTTTATTAGCAGCTGCACCAAGCCCAGTGCTTTGATTCACATCTACGGTAATTTGTAAGTCCACTTTTGAGTCAGCTGCACTTTTAATGTTGTCTTCCTTCAGATTCGTTTCAGAACCTCCATTTGCGGTAGTCCATTCAACATTCCTCACTCCAAAATCATGTTGGATAATCTCCCTCGCTTCAGCAACGATCGTGCGCGCAGCATCAACTTCGGCAATGTTCTTCTTGCCGGGCAGCCAAACCGCATGACTCTTCACTCGCTGCGCTGCCTCTTTGGCAGTTTCGTCGTCTTTTACCTTGGTGCTTTCAAAAGGACCCGCTTGCCTTAAAACTTTTCCAATGCTCGGAACGTCGGCATTGGCTACGGCAGCCACGGTTTTGTACCCTGCATTGTACAACGTCCGTGCAACAAGTCCGTTCAGGCAGGAAATTCGCACAAGGTCACACAGTTCCTGCTGGATTCCAAAGTGTAGGCGGTTTTGAAAATGAGCGAGTAATAATTCCAGGTTGATCCAGCCGAGCTTGTGGCAAAAAATCGTCACCATTCCGGCAAAAGTGCCGGCGGCCTGTTGCAAGGACTGTAGCATGCCGCGATTACAGCAGAACTTGCGCGCCACTGTCGGAAGTGGGACCTCGTTGACCAAATCATGCAGGGCGAGGGCGGTGTAAAAGCGAAGATGGACTCCAAGCTGGCGAACCTGCTTTGGAGTGGAAAGGGAAAAGCCAGTGCCTTGTCTACTGGCTCGCATCAGAAACCTCTCCTCCACGCCGACGCATTCGCCCACTCTTCTGAAGCTTGGCGCGAGGCCTTCCCACATTTGCCAATAGTGGTGCCAATCAATACCTGACCACTGTTCGCTCAGATATATGGGCGTCACTTGGTAGATAACGTGGAGTTCGTTTTCAAGAACAAAGCAGCGCCGGGCTCGCTCCAGCTCTTGGAACACAATCAGTCCCTCGTCCGGAGAAAGTGCTGAGGCCAAAACCGCACTTCCTAAAGACGTGGAAACGTAAGCGTTCTGCGTATGCTCTTTATTCGAGTCTCTGGGTCCAGCTTGGACACCCGTTGATTTCCGTTCGGATTGCAGTCTAATAAATTCGCTTTCGGTTAAAAATTGCAGGCAATCGGAAATCACTTTTTCTTCAATGCTGCTTTTATTGGTAGAAGCTGCGAGTAATGTACGATCAACATATAGCTGAACGTCGTGCAGCGTAGTAGCAACTCCGCTGACAATGATCTCGAGAATCGCCCTTTTCAAGCTCGAAGAGAGTTGTAGTTGCCCATCCACCCGGAGGCAACTTTCGACGGGTGGAAGTTGCGATTGTGTCAAGCCACAAGCTCTATGTTTATCGTTTTCGCTACAAATAAGGATGCTTTCGCCCGCATCATCCAATCCCTTCCGTCCCGCTCTGCCCACCATTTGCTTGTAAGACAAAACGCTAATGAGAGCGCCGCCATGGAAAATGGGCGTTCGAATAATCACGCGTCGCGCCGGTAAATTAACACCTGAAGACAGCGTAGAAGTCGCCGTTAGTACTTTTATGCTTCCTTGGCGAAAAGCAGTTTCGATTATGTCCCGCTCATCAAATGTTAATCCAGCATGATGAAACGCCACGCCGTAAGCAACTGTCTGGGAAAGCGTAACATCCAAACCAGCTGGACTTCTCCGGAGATGCTCCAGAGTTTCTCCCAATTTTTCCATGTTAAGGGTTTCTCTTATTTTCTGGTGCATCCGTGTAAGTTCTCGACTGTTGTTGTTGTTAGCATTTTGAAAATTATCTTTACCCAATTCATATATTGCACGCGCAATGGTTTGAGCCAGTTTTTCGCACCAAACTTTCGTTGGGCAAAACACCACAACGCCATGGCCGTCGCAAATAGTTTCGAGACACAGGTGAACGACGTGATCTTGATCATCTTTAAAAGAAACTTCTTTAGGCAAATTTCTTAGAAATTCCATAGAAGCAGCCCGATAGATATTAGAACCGATTTTCAAACACTCTGTGAGCGGTACCGGTCGAAAATTGGTGCAATACAGTTCGGCGTTTATCCACGATGCGAGCAAATCTAAATTTGGGAGTGTGGCACTCATGCCAATGATTTGAATGGGATCCGCAATGCCTCCTAAAGCATGGGGTTCTTCCGAACGCCTCAGTTGAATGTACTGAATTTTTGTTAACAGAAGCTCTAAGAGATAACCTCTGTGAGAATCACCTACCATGTGAAACTCGTCTACCACAACGATCCCTAAAGAATTCAGCTCGTTGTCTTCGATTAGTCGGTTTACTAAACTGTTTGCCTTCTCAATGGTGCACACGGCAATGTCAACAGTCGAGAAGCCTCCAGGTGGAGAATGGCTGCCCATGTAACCATCCACACGCACACCTGCATCTTGAAATAGCTTTCGCAGATTGTTGATCTTTTCGTGAGTTACCGAAACAAACGGCAATATCATCATTGCTTTCTTTTTTCGCTCTAAAACACATTTAAGCATCAAAAGTTCGGCAACTAAGGTTTTGCCAGCGCTCGTCGGTGCCGAATACACCAAATTTCCACCTTGTAACACTCCCTTCAAACCAAGACATTCTGCCTGCCACTCGAACATGTTTTTAATACCGCACGCCTCATACTTTTCAAGAACCAGTGCAGGTATGCCCCAGGTAGATAATAGCAGATGGTCTGGACTGCGCGAGTCGTGTGAGGTGGGCAAGGATGATCTTATAAGGGTCAAATCGTTAGTAGTACTACAAATAGGAATTGAGCTACTAAAGATATTTGACTTTGAAATGGGCTTAACGAGTTTAATAATGTCAGGGATTTGAACTTTTAACTGCTTGCGGTGAATTTGAGAAGGAGTTCCTTGACTTTGGGTCGTGTCTCTCTGGGCCAGCCGTTTTGAAGTTCTACGACCCGAAGTCGAAGCGACAGGAACTGTTTTTGTTGTATTTTTGTCATTCCCTTCAATATGTTTATCAAGAACATTTCTACAATCCACCTCGCTCGAAAATTCAATCAATGTTGGAGATACAGGTATCCGCTTCTGTAAATCGGATACAAGTAATCCAAAATTGTGCAAATGTTATCGCAAAACTAGGCATTAAAA
>JAQGAE010004782.1:0-12231 GCA_034696685.1 Julus scandinavius | reverse complement strand
GCGGAACATGTATTTGTAGCATTGTAAACCTAGGACATTTTACCAATTTTTTTTTTATAAAAAGGTTGCCCTCCCCATTAGCGGACACCTCTGAATAACGGACAAAACTTGTGGTCCCGTAACTGTCCGCTTTTTGGAGGTACCACTGTATAATGAAATAAAATATTGCAGTTTTTTTTGTGTATAATAAAAGAAAATATTGCAGATTTCTGGTGTTTAATGAAACAAAAAACTGCCGTTTTTCTGGTGTATAATGAAATAAAATATTGCAGTTTTTCTGGTGTTTAATGAAACAAAAAATTGCAGTTTTTTATGTATAATGAAAGAAAATATTGCAGTTTTTCTGGTGTTAAATGAAACAAAAACTGCCGTTTTTCTGGTGTATATATATAATAAAAGAAAATATTGCAGTTTTTTCTGCCATTTACAACAAACATTTTACAGGAGTATTACAGCTGATTTACAGTACTTTTATTGCAAAAATGCAGTTTTAAATTCTGCTAAACTATACTTTACTCCAAAAAATTCTGAAGTTAGTTTGTATATATTACAGAACAGAAAAAACAGGAATGTATGAGTAAAGTTATTTCATTGCCACATATGATTCAATAACTTTTAAATGCAACATAACATCAAAACTTGACTTCAGTCAATTTTTTTGCCGGTTAACTCCTTGATTGAGATCTTCCTCCAGTAAACATCCACGAAAAATTTTAAAAAGAGCACGAAATAGGAACCGTACATGACCATGGCGGCGACAATGGCCTCATTCGGTGCGCAGCATGACCGCCCTTTTGACTTGCTAAGAAGGACGAATGATGTGATGTAGATGCCAATCACCATTTGCATCAACTGCATTATGGTGACCATTATGCTGACTGCCTGGGGGATTTTCAACTGGAGCGATTTGAGGGTAAAGTACGAGTACATGAAGCTGTGAACAATGTAATTAATTGTCATGAAGGGGTAGCTCATGGCCGCCAAGTGGGCTGTCGAGTACGCCACGTATATCATCACGCTGATGTGGTGGTACCAGTGCAGGAAGATGAGCTGCTTCTTGCGAAAAACGATGAAGGCAGTGTCACCCAATTCTATCACTTTGGATGTGATGAATAAACACACCCAGATCCCCATGGATTGCCGGTGTTCCAAGCTCCCAAGATCGCACATTACGCTGCCGAAACCAAAGTCGCGGATCGTGTACACCATCTCCGGAATCAACCGGTAACTGGCAAAGATGCTGAACACAGCCAAAAACAAGTTCCATAGGAATAGTGTGGTTCGAAGGTCGTAGGCTTCACGTTTATGCATGAAACGTTGGCCTAGCCGGATCAAGGTGAGGTAAACGATGGCGACAGCTATAAACCAAAACCAATTCCTTTTCATCATTTGGCTCCAGGCAACGTAGTCGTAATCCTGTTCGAAATCCAACAAGGGGAAGTTGTAGTACCCCTGCTGGAATTTGTCGCTGCATTTCTCCGTGTCATTCATTGCTAGTGCGGTCCAGTGCTTACCGAAAAGTGTCTTGAAGGTTGCTGCACAGGCAGGTATGGGAGTGAGCCACTGACACAACAACCTTTCTATATACTACGCACCTCGAGCAACCGGTTTTCATTGCATTCAGATTGACATCATCGGATGACTGGAGTCAACATGTGATATGTTGTTGAGAGGACAACAATAGTTTAAGTACTTTGGGTACTTGTTATTACAATTGTCATATGTTCAACGTGGACACTGCATAACAAGTACTTGTTTCAATTAGGTAAGCATGAGGGTTATCATGCAGTAGGCCTTATGCCAGTGTTAGTCAGTAAGGGGAGCCCACATGGAAAAGAAATGCATATAGATTGAGACACTGAAATGCATTTCAAAATGTATTTTGAAATACATTTATAAATACATTTTTATAAATGCATTTTCGGTGTCTCAATCTATATGTATTTTAAATGCATTGCAAATCATTGTAAATGCATTTCTGTTCCATGTGGGAGACCAGGGCACAGTGGGTAAACTTTTGAGAATTCATTTTTTTTGAAAAAAATATTTAACTTGTAGCATTTTAAAAGAATAACACAGTAATATACAAGCCGTCAGGATCTGTATACATTTTGTCATCATTTTAGAGGTACTAGTTTTTTTGCTATGAAAAATTAAAGTTGGTTGCGCAGACTGTCCCACTGTGGCCCTATACCGGGGCACAGTGGGACATGGCATGGGGTACAGCGGTCCACGCGAAATTAAGACAAATTTTTCAAGAAAAAGAACACCACATTAATTAATTGTGTTTAATTCAGTACGTCAATTTAAAATTCCAAGTATAAATTATAAAAACGATTAAAATTAACCGTAATTACAGCAGCTTTCATATTTTTTACCGCTTACTCGTCCAAATGTGGGTTTTTTTGTGATTGTGAACCATTTTTACTTTAAGACTTAATTTAAACATGGTTTTTATTTAAAGTTATGATTAATAAGAAAATATACAAATATTTCCCAAAAACATTAATTGGGGTATGCTGGGACATGTCATACTGTAGCCCATAATGTTGTGGTCCACTGTACGCCGTATAACCAATTTGATTTGAATAAGGCCTTACAGCTGACCACATGGCTAATTAACATAAACTTTAGTTTTAAATTATAGCTGGATATACATATACACTTGTCAATGGTATATTGCAGTATTACTAATGTTTTATATTTACACCTAGAATAAAAATCCAATTGCTAGTTGAATAATTACTTTTCGAGTAAAAGAATACAGAGTACAAAAAGTAAGTTGAATGCAAAATTTACAAATGTAATTGAATGCAAATGTACTCAAGTACTCACAATGGGTGATTACAAATGTCCTAGATTATTAATGTATACATAATTATAAATTATTAGTACTAATGTAACAATCATGTATAAGCAGACATATTTTTAAGTAAGTAATTGAGTAATTTGATTAACAATATGATTAACTTGAAACGAGGGTCATCCTAAAAGCTAACATGCATGTATCCAAATTTTTACATTTCTATTTTACTTAAACTATAGAGTACGATTCTACCGTTAATTAGTACTCCTACTCATGAGGACAATTTGCCATTCATTATGCATGTAGATAACGCATATAGAATGTAGAATGAAGTAAAAAATTTCTTAATCTCGCCTTTATGAAAAAACTGATTGCCGAACAGTTGCAACATTTGTAGTTACACAGAGTTTGTATGTCTTATTTACCATTAGCAGTAACCTCAGATCATTAGTTTATTACCAGTTTACTAACAGTTCTTCACTTTGCAATCACTTTGAATTAGTTTACAATATTTTTTTTCCATAAGAGCACCATACCCTTAATACTTATAGTGCGTTGTGTTGGGTTTACAATTTTTTGTAAATGACATGATATTTATAAGCTAATTTTGTCTGTGTATTTAAACTTGTTTTCAAAGAAAATCTACAAATCATTGCTTGGTTTATGAGTAAGTAGTTGAAGAAGAAATCGACGTTTGATGAATGATATTTGTCAAACGTCATAAACACACATTTCTCTCTAGGTCATCCCTCGGAGAAATTAAATCATCTGCATGACGTTGTTATTCAATGCTGAATTTGTATTCAGTTTGTGTTTGCTTGGATAATGTTGTTTCGAAGTAGGTTGGAATAATGCATCCCAAAATTAGATTTGCTGAATACGAAATCTGCAGTGCAATACAGTGGAACCTCGGTTTACGAGCGTCTGGACCACCAATCAAAGGTCCGAATTTCCGCAATTGTGTTACTATGTAGTTTCAGCACAATATCTTTGTTACTAGCAAGTTTTACTAAATACAGGTAACATTAAAAATGTTAGCAAATATGTCAAAAGTTCGTCTCTTGTTTTTTATCATACACGCCAATTGCAGATGCAATGGATGACAATCCATTGATGACGTCGATTTAAGACTTACATCATATAATTAGCAACAGAATAGAGTATAATAATACAATTTTTCTTAATGGAAACAATGATTCTTAAAGTAAATTTCTTAAGCAGAATCTGAAAATGAACTTGATTCTCAGCAACGTCAGCATGACGACACCACGTGGATCTTTATTTCCTATAATGTTGGAAATCATGGATGTATTTATTAAACTGCTTTCTTCTAATATGTATTATAATTTTAATTATTCCCTGTCTGTATTATTTCCACACATAAAGCCATAACATGTTGAAAAAATTTGTAGGACAAAGAACGCATTATTTGGATTTACATTAATTGCACTGGAAAAAAATTATTCGGATTAAGACCTTTTTGGTTGACGTACAAGGTCAAGGAATGGATTGAGTTCGTAAACCGAGGTTCGAATGTTAATCCAAAATAATTGATAAACGTCAACTTTATCTCAAGACAATCATATTTTAGAAGAGCATTTAATAATGCATGCATGAACAAATATTAGCAAATTATATTTCCATAGAATTAGTTTATCCATCGTTTAGATTAACATGAAGCGTGACCATAGAAATCTCCAGGGATATTCTATCATTAATATGTCAAACATGGGGCGTGTACATATTTTTTTTTTCATCTACAATAGTAAAGCATCACGCTAATGGCTTACTAGCTCTTGGATCCACGCATTGGTGTTCGTTTAATCTTTAAAGATAACTAGGATAAAGAGCATATCAAATATACTGCACCAGTTAACAAAATTGTGTAAAATGCTTCGTTCGGATTTGAAATCCAACATGAGAGGTGGATGGCTGCGTGAATCTATAACACGTGAGTCAAATTATAATAATATAAAAACCTTGATAAGTTTACACAAGTAATTGTAAAAGTTGCATATAGATCACAAGATTTTCTCCAATCCTATAATTTCTTGAAATTTTGCCCGTTTCTATCTTCATTTTTCACACAAACCATACAAAAATATTGCTCTCAATCCAAATTCCTCAATCCGCAACATTGTTTAATTTCGTGTATTTTTAGTCACACCAAGAAATAAGCGGGCTGGATTGCTAAAGAACAGTTTAAAACAAATTAGTAAAAAAGAGGAAACTAAAAAAGATATTACAGACAACTTTTTGGAAAATACTCAAATCACCTGGATTTATTACGTCAGTACCAGACGAGGTCTTTGGAGAATAGTGTGGATTATGATAATTTTAAGTGGTATTGCGATGGCACTTGTGCAGTCAAGGAAGGCACTAACCGGTTATGCAGGGTACGTATATCCATTGTGTATTCTATACCATTTTTTAAGTTGGGTTTGTAACATAGTATATGTTGAATGGTTTATAATGGGTAAAACGTGTCTTGATTATCTAACAATTAGTTAATTAGAGAAACTAGCTTTCGACAAACAAAATAATGCGTGGCATATTTACTCTCTAGTTTCAATTTTGCACACGTTAGATTTATCGACACAAAAATGCATTTGTGATAAAAAGCACAATTTTCACAAATTTCAGCGCATTAACCAAGTGTATTTTTTTTAGAAAAGCTGATATAGAATACAATTGAACCCTTGTTTATGCAATGATCCGGATTTTGCTTAAATACAGTAATCCTGGCTCAGTTTTTTCTCAAAATCCTTCAAATGACAAGATTAACTATGGGAAACATTTATTGTCACTAAACATATGTAGATATGTGAGCCAAATACGGGCCTTGTAGGGCAAAAGTTCAGGGTATGGAGAATGTGCAATTAAGCGGGTTCGACTTTATTGCATTGTATGGAGTAGATGTTTTTTGTACAATCTAGGCAATTATTAAATTGTTTTTTGAGATATTGCTTCCAAATTTTTAGAAACGTTAGTCAAGTATGAAATTCGATCAGTAGGCACACTTTTTTGGAACAGGATCAATAACGATTTTTATTAAACATAATATTGCATTTTTAAAAAATTTATAAGTTTTGTGAGAAATGCTATAATAAACAGAATTTCAAAGAATCTATTGTGTACAAAAAGTATTAATAAAATATAGGAGCGTATATCGTGTTTAATTTTGCAAATTGTACGAAATTTTTCAACTGGTTATGTTTTACACATCCAGTACTTTAATGTAAAATTGGAGAAATACGATCATCGTAAACGAGTAGGGGATGCATACAGCTCTGTCATTGTATGTTCGTTTAATAAGCTGAAAACATAATCTTTTTAAATGTTGTCAAGTGTATATTGTGTATAATGTGTGAATTTCCACGTGTAGATTAAACGAATTTCACGAACAAAATCAATTTGAAACCCGATAAAAACTAGATGAATGAAATTAGACGAATAATAATATATTAAAATTTATTAATATATATCTATATATTTCAGTATATATTAAGAAAAACATGCGATTTGGCTTTCTTAAGCAATCAAGGTGTCTTTTATAATTAAAAAAATCTTAATTCCGCTTTTGGCATTCTAGTTTTCTGAGCTAAAGTTTGCATATTTCACATGTTATAGTTACGACCCAAAACTGTTTGGATTCTTTCCAATCGGTTTTTCAATCTTGTTTATTTGAAAAAATTGTATAAACATGTGCAGGTACGACGTGAGTCTTCAGACCACTTATTTGCTGAACTCTACACTACCTTTTCCGGCAGTCACCATTTGTTCCAACTCTCCCATCAACTGGCTAAACGAGGAAATTCAGAATTCCACACTTTATCAGGAGATTTCTACTCGACTGCGAAACGATAGTGAGCGCATCAAATACAACAGTAAATATAAGAAGAAGGTAATTACATTTCTTCGCATGGATTTCTTTTGGTATGGGCATAATCTGAGAGAATTTCGCCACTGATGACTTTAATTAGCACCCATTTCTAAAAAGTATATAGTGACACGGCACATTTGGCAAGGAAATTAGTTCATTCGAGGCACAGTAGAACCTATTTAAAAGCTAACTCTTGAGACCGGTGAAAAATATGCTTTTAGACAGGTTCATTTGTACAATGGGTCTCACGTTGGGACCAGAACATTTTATGCTTTTAGAGAGGTTTTTCACTATTCACAAGATGCATTTAGACACGTTCTACTACACTTGTACGGTTGTACCACGATTTCATTGCCCTTAATTTTGGGAATAAGCAGGGGAAAGGCTGAAAATGTAGAGATTATAGTTTTTTTTGTACTCGTACACTCACGTACTGTTGGCTATATGATTATGCATACTAATGTATCGTTTTATCAGCTAAATTGAATAATACGGTAGGACATTTTATGCAGTATTTCGGACATATGTACAGTGTATTTATTATAGTTATCCCTACCAAAAGCTACCTGATAAAACATCCACTGTGACAGTGACTTAATGAAAATCTGTGTAGTATAAACTAATGAAAATTGTCTCTGCTGAAACCCACTAAAAATCCTATTTTCAATTTAATAGAAAGATATAGGCGAATTTCCAAAATTATTTTTTAACTTTTACATAAACACCACCTAAATACATTTTTACTACTGTTTCCCTCTGATGTTTTCCACAGTTAAACTTTTGCAATTGTGTACGAATACTTTTGAAATTCAGTTTATGATTAAAAATTTGTAAAGAGCTAATTCTAACGTTAGTAATGTTAACAAATGTTATATTTCGAGAAGCCCAGTTTTTGATGATTTAGAATAGTTTTTCACTCGTCTTGAAGTAACTGGGTTGTTCCAATTGCACAGGGCCGGCACCACACGCTCAGCCCGAGTGGGTAGTAACTTAGTAAGATAAAGATGCCACCCCCCTTCCCCCGATCTCCACCGTTCAACACCGCTGTTTTCGAGTGGGTAGTACTATCTATACTACCATAGGCTGGCGCCGGCCCTGCAATTGCAGAATGGCGTGAGAATGTGACAAATAGTCAAGTTAATTCAGTATCAATCTAACGAGCCGGTGATGTGGTTGTTGAAATGAGGAGCTTTTCAGTAGGTTGATCTATTTGCATCTTTCTTTGTTTAATTTATGTGCAAGTAATTGCAGTTATTTATCAATATGACTGGATTGCACATAGAAGGGTTATGAGTATTAGTTTGGGGAAATACAGTTGAATAAAGTCGGGTCTCCACCAAGATGTACTACATGTACGTATATATACACACGTTGTTTACAAACATATGCAAAAAAGTTTGTCCTCCGGGTTTGTTTCAGCCGCCATTTTTAAATATATGCAAATATCAAAATTGTACAGCTATTAAAGACATTTAATAGCTGTACAATTTTGATATTTACATATATTTACAAAATGGCGGCTGAAACAAACCCGGAGGGCAAACGTTTTTGCATATGTTTGTAAATACGTGTATATACGTACATGTACGTCTTGGTGGAGACCCGGCTTAAATCATACAGTTTTGGAGAAACGCCACTGATAAAAGGCTATATTTATCCTTTGAATGACAATGCTATATGTATCTAGGGGAATCATTCATACTAGGAGGTGGGCACCTCTCCATTTCGTCAGGCCCAATTACACCGTTGTAATTATGATATATGTTGTATATATATATATATTCCTTTATTTCCATGACAAATACTTGCTTTTAAAAATAATATACCGGTATCACAGACCCGGGTAGTTCTTATAGAAAAAGACTAACATAGTAAATTTATAAAATTAGAAGAAAAGCTAATTATCTGGCCTTTGCTTTCTAGGGAAAACCGTTCGAAGAATATTTATTATTTGATGTGCTCAGAAAGTTTCCTGTATCAATGCCAACATACGGGGTTGTGCAATCTATCGATTGGAATGGAACGAGATACACTACCGACGGGTAAGTTGTGCACCATATTTCTCTTTTTCAATTACCAGTCTACTCGGTAGAGTTGCAACACGAAATTACGTTGTGCAAACCCAGCAAATTCTGAGAAAATTAAAGCAAACAGTGGCTATACATTTGAACCAGTGTCATTTGGCTATTTAACACGTTCATGACTGTATCTTAGTTAAGAATTTGCAATGAGTTTATTCGAAAAAAAGTGTTCCTTAGCAATTATTAAAGTTATTTTAATGCTTGTCCGACTTAACATATCTGACGAATGTGACATACAAATTCTTTCCATACCGGAATAAAAGTTGTTAGGAAGCCTACTTTGTGCACTGTTTATCCTCATATTTTCTCCTGTCGATTTTTACGACACAACGCGCGTCGTCCTGTCTCGAGAGGCATTATTTTCAATGTGGTGGTTCACACGTACCTGCACGTGAATTTTTGTGAGCCATCCCAATTGTGCCAACGCTGGCGGTCGAGTGGGTTACTTGCCTGCTTCTCGGTCTTAAGATGAGGTATTCGCTCCCCGATCGAGGTCGGTGGGGATTTCTACTTATGGGAGACATTTTTTAAGTGACGGCTCTTTCTGATGAGAGTTCAAACCGAGGTCCAGCGTTGATTGTTGCACGTTAAAGAACCCTGGAGAGGGGGTGGAAGTCCCACTCGTGAAGTCAACCCGTGGCGTTGGTGTTTAGCCTTAATTGCAAATATAAGTCAACGTTAAAAATCAACAAATAAACGTTCCAATTTTACAAAATCCCATTAACCCCCTCAAAACTAGAATGTTTTTTCATAAAAATGGAAAAGTGCAAATACCTGACGCCTGAACCGTGTCATAAAGAGCTAATGAGATCATAGTTCATTATGTACATCGGATCCAAAAAAATAATTTTCCCACCAAAAAAAGGTGTTTTTTTGCTAAACAAACGTGCTTTTCCACCAAATTAAACGTATTTTCCACCAAGAAAAACGTATTTTCCACCAGAAACAAACGTGCTTTTTCCATTAAAAAAATTGTTTTTATACCAGAAAGAAACGTGTTTTCCACCAAAAAAAATGTTTCCATAAAAAGCAACATGTTTTTACACACAAAAAAAAACGTGTTGTTTCACCAAAAAAACCGGGTTTTTCCACCCCAAAAAAAACAATTTTCCACTAAAGGTGTTTCCACCAGAAACAAATGTGTTTTTCTACCAAAAAAACGTGTATTTCTAACAAAAATTAAGGTTTTTTCACAACACTTTTTTTTCATAAAAAAAGGTGTTTTTCCACCAAAAGCAAACGTGTATTTCCATTTACAAAAAGTGTTTTGACACCATAAAAACGCGTTTTTCCAACAAATAAAACGTGTTTTTCCACAAAATAAAATGAACTTTTCTACAAAAAAAAGTGTTTTTTCTGCTAAAAAAAAGTTTTTCCAAAAAAAACACGTGCTTTTGCGCCAAATTAAACGTGTTTTTCACCAACAAATAAGTGTATTTAAACAAAAAAAAACGTGTTGTTCCACCAAAAAAAAAAAACTGGCTTTTCCACTTTAAAAAAACGTTTTTACACTAAAAAAAGGTGTTTTTCCACAAGAAACAAACGGGTATTTCTACCACAAAAAACGTGTTTGTCTAAAAAACAGTGTTTTCACCACACAAAAAAAACGTGTTCTTCCTTTAATAAGACGTGCGTTTTCCACAAAATAAAACGTGTTTTTCCACTAACAAGACGTGATTTTTCCACCAAATACAACGTGTTTTCCACCAAAATGTGTTTTTAAACCAGAAACAAATGTGTTTTTCCACTAAAAAAACGTGTAATTTACCAAAAAGAGGTGTTTTCCACTAAAAAAACCCTGTAATTCTACCAAAAAGAGGTGTTTTTCCACTAAAAAACGTGTAATTCTACAAAAAGAGGTATCTTTTCACCACAAATAAACGTGTTTTTCCATCAAATAACACAAAAGTATTTCTACAAACAAAAATGATTTTTCCACTAAAAAAAGTCTTTCAACCAAAAATAAAAGGGTTTTTCAACCAAAAATACGTGTTTTTCAACACACAATACGTGTTTTTCTACCAAAACAGTGTTTTTCCATTAAATAATGTTCTACCACCAAATAAACCGTGTTGTTTTCCACTAAATAAACCATGTTTTCCACAAAAAACGCGTTTTCCACCAGAAACAAACGTATTATTCCATTAAAAAAATTGTTTTTATACCAGAAACAAACGTGTTTTCCGCCTAATAGTGTTTTTCCATCAGAAACAAACATGTTTTTCCATTAACAAAAAATGTTTTTATAACAAAAAAAAACGTGTTTTTTCACCTAAAAAAACGGGTTTTACCAACCAAAAAAAGAAAAACGTTTTTCCACTAAATTAACAGAAAGTGATTTACCTTAAAAGAAATGTTTTTCTACCAAAAAAACGTGTTTTTCCACCAAATTGAACATGTTTTTCTACCAAATAAAACGTGATTTTCCACCAAAAAAAATGGTCTTTTTCCACTAAACAAACGTGCTTTTCCGCCAAATTAAACGTGTTTTCCACCAGAAACTAAAGTGCTTTTTACATTAAAAAAAGAGTTTTTACACCAGAATCAAACGTATTTTTCCATTAACAGAGTGATTTTACATTAAGACAAATGTGTTTTTCGAACAAAAAGGTGTGGAATTTTACCAAAAAAAAACGTTTTTTCACCAAAAAATATGTGCTTTTCCACCAACAAAACGTGTTTTCTACAAAACAAACATGTATATTTACCACAAAAAAACGTGTTTTTCTATAAACAAAGTGTTTTGAAATTAAACAAAACGTGCTTTTCCACCAAAAATTGTTTTTAAACCAGAAACAAACGTGTCGAATTTTCACACTTTTTTGAAAAAACTGTAAGGGTATACTCTGATTGTAGACGTTATTACGATCATAAAAATCCAAAATAAAAACTAAAAAAAATTATACCCAAAGGGCACCAAAAACGTCTTCAAAAATATGCACTTTGGGCTCTTCGTATACATACATTTTAAAGGACATAACGAGTCGAACAAGCCAAGAAAAGTCCCGAAAAATGACTGAAGGGCCCAAAAAATTATTTCGAAAAATGTCCAAATTTTTGAACCCTTTGTGTTCATTTTCGGATGCATTTTTTAGGATTTTTCTTAGCTTTTTCAACTCGATATAACATGTACTATCCAATTCTGCAAGAAATTTTCATTTATACCCTACCGTTTTTTCAAAAATGGGTGAAAACTCGACTTTTATATTCGCGGGTTTTTCTTAAAGAATTAGATAGTACATGTTATAACGAGTCGAACTAGCAAAGAAAAATCCCAAAAAACGACTCCAATGGGCCATAAATATGTAAAAAAATTTAGGCCCTTCGTGCTCATATTCGGATGCATTTCTGGGACCCTTTGGAAGCAATTTTTGGACTCGTAATAACCTGTACTATCCATATCTGCAAGAAAAACCCGCAATTTCAAAAGTCGAATTTTCACTCATTTTTGAAAAAACGGT
>JAQGAE010004781.1:0-12233 GCA_034696685.1 Julus scandinavius | reverse complement strand
TTAAAATGAAGAATATCTTTTACATTCCAATCTTTTAAACCAAAAATGCATTTTCAATAGGGGTACTCAAACAGACCTCAAAATTCCACACATGTGTGCAGTTAATCCCTTCCCAGGGCTGCCCCTTTGATGTTTGCAAATAACTAAACACCCCTAATGTTTTTAGCAAATTAGTGTTTAAAATATTTTAAAATACCCCAAGGCTCCTACAAAACCGGCGAAAGACAGTGCCATCTATTTAGTAAAGATAATTTTCGGTATAGGTGCTGCTTCCCCTTAATCATTTCTTTGTTAAAAAGGACGTCTTTTGGACTAAAAAAAGGACGTCATCTAGACTCAATCCGAGATTTTTCGCATGTCCACACACGGTTTGTGTTTGTTACATGAGTTCAAAAACACCCTGTATATAGATTAATTGGGTGAACTAGATGTCTTGCACTTCGAAATATCTTTGAAACCCGTTGTTAGGTAAAATATGCCAAGAATAAATGAATTGAACGTGAAGTGAGGATTCCAAAAACCTTTTCGAAAATTATGTAGCATGTCATTTTTATGGCGCATGCGATTTTAATATCTAAACTGTAGCAAAACTTCGAATTAGAAAGTTGTTCAGTGGTTCATAATTAGTGTAATAGGAGTGATTGTCACATTTATTATCGCTTCCATTACAAACAAAATTATTTTTAGTTCCACTGATGTGTGCATCCTTGCATAGCGTACGTGCAATGCAGGAAAGCTCAATTGCACCGGAATTGGTACAATGAAACCTCTCTATGTTGCACAAATATGATGCATGCAAAAGTTTCCAAGTTAACGGAGTGTCTGGAGAGTAACGGAGTGTGTTAGAGAGTTCGCCTGGTTTGTTAATTAAATGTAATGTATATGTACAGTAATTGGCATGCAGATGAACATTACCACAATAATAACTCAGTTTTATTAATTAAAATCACTTACAATAAATGTAATCCACATGTATCCATGTTTACTGCTTGGTTAGGAAGTCAGGTAGGACTCTGCTTTAAATTTGCCAGCATATTGGATATACAAATTTCTTCAACATCCTTCATGACATGAAACACTTTTTATGTCAAACGATCTGCTTTGTAAGTAGCATAAGCAGCAACTTGTTGTAAATGTTTTAAAACATCTGAGTCTGAGAGAACTGGGTCAACTTGTTCCTCACTCTCAACATCTGAATCAGATTCACTTTGTTTTGCTCTGATCACCTTCATTAGACATAATAGTGCACATGACTTCTTCAACAGAATCCCTGTGTTTAATGCACCACAAGGACATTGTCAAATAATGCAGCTTCCCTTTAAATGGCTAACTCTCTTTGAAATGTTTAAAGAAATGTTGCAACATTGTCACAGTCATTTTGGTCTTTTAATATTTAGAGGAAATCCAGCATGATGAAAGCATTTTTTAATTGCCACAAGAGAAATTTCTTTCCAAGCATTATCAATCCATCTAACTGCTTGCAGCACATCAATAGACTTGGAGAATTTGGTTGCAGAATGATGATCACAGCATGGGCAATGACATGCCGAAGTAACTTATGTCTGTAGTTCACCTTAGCAGCTTAAATAATTCCTTGATCAAGAGGCTGGATTTCAAATTTCAAATTTGGTGGCAAAAACCTAATTCTTATGTTTGAAAGTTGGACAGCAATGTGAGATGTAGCATTATCAACAAACAGGATAATTTTACGATTTTCTCTTTTCATTTTCAAATTTACAGCATCAATCCATTCCTTAAATGTGGCTCGAGTCATCATTCTTTATGTTCTCTATACAGAAAATTCTTGGATTTGCAGCATTTCCAATAATAAGTGGCCTCAACATTTCTCCAGTTGCACTGCAAGCAAACATTGCTGTCAGGCAATGTTTGGCTTTTTTACCTGCCTTGCAGGGATCATTGTTTGCAACAAGATACTTGGAAGATACTGTTTCATCAGCATTAAAGATGTTTTTTAGTTCATACTCTTCAATGATTGTAGGTAACTTGGTTTTCCAGTCTGCAGTGCAACATGGTCAACATCAGCAGACACTCCACATAGAAATTTGAACTAGATATTATGCCTAGTTTTAAATCTATGAAGCAATCCATTACTTTCATGGTAATTTTCACAATTGAATGGCTTATTGCAACAATGTGATAAGCCACACTTTTTAAAAAAATGACATTTTTACTTTAAACTATTCCCCAGTACTATTTCTAGCTGTTAGGTTGATTACTTTGTTAAATTTATTTTAGATTAAATTACAATGCAGATAATAATCTTGTTGCCCACATGAAAATCACAGTTTTTTATACTTAAAACTTGGTAAGCCTCAAACAAAGCTGGTGACGCCTGGCATGTAATAATGACAACATGCTGCATCACAAGCAAAAATTTTGATTTTAGAGATATATTAGATGAGAATAATGATAGTTTAAGTGAATTTGAGAATGATACAGACCAGAATGTGGATCACCACAAAGAGTAAGAGGAATCGTCTCATTCAAGCTCAGTAAATTACAAATAAAATAATTCTGGCTTTTGACGTTCTTGTAGCTTCAGTTTACCAAAAATCAAAAAAGTAAAAATTATCATTAAATATTATATAAGATTTTTAATATAAGCTGCAACTATACAATACTCTACTAATACTGATAAGCTTCTATTCCATTTTTATTTTGAGCAAGATCCAGTCGAAAATATACTGTCTTAGTCATGTGCAGCTGATTTTATTATTAAATGTGGCTTATTATAGTCTTGCCAGAAAAGTATGATCATGTCGACATCATAATATAGTGCATAAATTAGAAAAAATGATTATTAAACATTAAAAGTGAAACAATTTCGCAGTATTTGCGCATTTTATTAACAATTTGAGCATTTGTTTACAATTTGGTTCTATCTATAAAAACATTTGACAAATTATTTTTGAGCAAAATAATGATAAGCCACAGAAATCTTGGTATTGTGATACAAAAAAATTGAAAATAAATATTCCTCAGAACTAAATTGACTTCTGAATGTTGGAAGGGGTTCCTATGATGTTAAAGATTAAGATAACATAAACAATTGTTAATTGGATCGTCCTTTAGAATTATGGAATTTTTTAAATTTAAAAATCGCTCTCCTTAACAATTTGAAATATGTGGCTTATCACATTGTTGCAATAACCCCTGCAATTTAACATTGTGGCTATGTCCTTAGCCTTTTGTTGCCACATTGCTCCACTTACTGGAATTCCTTTAGATTGGCACAGAAGCAAGATTTCATAAATCTTTGAATTCAGCTCATTTTTTGGCTATTGACACATTTTAATGCATTTGATGCATTTGAGTCCCAGGTCTCCAAAATCTTCTCACTATTTTTGTTGATGTTAGCCACAGTTGATTTGGATATCCCAAACTCAACTGGCAATTGGTGACATGATGCTCCATCACGTTTAATCATTTTCAAAATTTCCACTTTTTTGCTCAAACTTAACTCATTTAATTTATGCTTTGTTATTTTCTGCACCTTCTTGACAAAAAACTAAAGGCTAAATGATGTTGTAAGGGTGTTCTTAATGCAACTTGAATGCTTCTTAAAAATTACATGTCTGGTGACTTTTTTGACCAAACAACTTTCACACACAGGTTTTCAACTAAAGAGAGTGGCACAGGATACTTACTTTTGTCAGAGAATTTCCTTTTTGGGGAAAGTGAGTTGATGAAGCTAATGTTGTACAGCCCAATCCCAATGAAATATGCACTCAACATGTTAATATGTAACTCAAAGTTTGAATCTATATGAAATTTGAACTGCAGGTCAAAGAGCAATAAACAATATATGAAAAGATAGCTTGGTTGTCCCTCTCATCTGTTCGTCATGTTTGATCAGTATATTTGAAAGTGTTGAAATTCCTGGTATACTCACAAAACCTTTAAATTAAAAATGGGCCGTTTTGTTGCTGTCATGTTGTTGATGTCGTGTTATTAATTGCACATGCATTTGTTACAATAACACTGGACAACAAGGTTTTCCTCCAGTGAATATTAATATATCTATTTAATTGCATTTCTTGCACTGAGTATGAATCTACAAGTAGTTGATTTGTATCACGTATAGTTCTTGAGATACCCATCTATTCGTACTTGCGATCTTTGAGAGGTTGGCTAAACGGCACTCATCTTACTATGCCATTTGCTGTTCTATTGGTTTGGAGAGAACAAAAGGACCACACTTCTGACTGTTTTTTCTGTTTTTTCAAAGATAAGTGGGCACTCTACAAATTCAAAACATGCCATACAGTATCCAAATTTGCCTTCTTCTATGAGGTCTGTTTCTCATGAGTAGTAGGAAACAACCAGACTCGGTAAGTGGGTGGCGCAGTAGGGTTGTTTCCCCCACTTTTATAAGGGGTAAAAAGTCCCCTAATTAATGGGGTAATACATTTTTTAAATTTTTTTTAAAAGGGATGTTTGTATAGGAATTGGGTCACCAAATTAAGTTTTTTTAGGAGGTACAAGTCTGGGGAATAAGGCTAAAATAATAGTCTTTTTATATATTTTTCATTTTATTTATTTTTATCACTGTATGTCTGGGGAAGGGGGGCATTACAAAATATATATATATTTATATGTTTTTTTGGTGAGATTTTTTCGTTTTTATGGGCACTTTCTTTTATTTTCTTTTTATTTTTAGTTTTATTGTTTCAGGTACATATATGGAATAGGGAATTAGTCTAATAAAATAGTTTTATTTTATTATGGCACTGCATGTCTGTCTGGGGAAGGGGACCATAATAATAATAGTGTTTTTATTTATTTTTATTTTCTTTTTAAATCGCTGTATGTCTGGGGAAGGGGGTCATTACAAAATATATATACATATATTTTTTTGGTTTGGCTGGTGTTTAATGTGTTTTTGGGCAGTAGTGGCATGGGTCAAGGTTTGAATGAAAAAAATAATAATAATACAAAGTTTTTGGGGTATTTATTTGGTGACCCCATGTCACAGCTGTGACATCCAATCCTAGGTAACGGGGCTTGGAATAAAAAGAACCATAAACATAGGGCATCAATAACAACAACTTAAGGGGGCGGATTTTACTGTAAAAATGAATAAAAAGGAAAACAACAAGCAGTGCAAACCATAGATACAAGCTTGATAAATCTAGCAGTTTTCAGGCTTTCTTTTAATTTATTTTTTAAAATGGAGTTATTTCTTCCATTACCAACACCATCGCAATTGAATTCAGATTTAGAGCAGCATACCGAAAAACGCAAAGCTGACGAGATTGGTGCTGTGCCAGCCAAACAACTGAAGCTGGATATTGCCAAGGATGATGCTAAAAACACACATATTTTGGATTCTGTTATGTTCCAGTTTCAAGGTGTGCGATACCTGTCAGCAGGTTACTTCAACGATCGCATCTACGTGAAATTGAGGGACTATAAATTTAATACAACAACTCAAAAGTTAGAGTTTTCAATGAAAGGGATAAATATGTCTCTCATGCAATATGAGCGATTAAAGGAACTGATTCCATACATGAATAGAGCTATTGAGGAACTGCAGAATGAAATGTAAAAGTAGCTAATTTTGTATTTCATGCTCTACTGAAGCAAAAACACCAACTAATATTTCAAGAATTATAAGTACTCAGCCACCAATAATAGAACGATATTTATTCAGAACAAGACTAGAATTAAGCAGCCAAGAAGAAGCTTCTGAGATATAGGAACCAGAAAAAGAAGAAGAAGAAAAGACCATTGACTGGGAAAAACTGGATCCTGATGTTTTTCGTAGACAACATCTTGAAAGACTATTTAATCTTTCATTGATTACATTAATGCTGGCCTTAAAAGGAGATTTAATGAAACAGTTGTGCTATGGCTGCAAGCATGATCGGTGTTCGCAACATGATCATAATTTTTGCTGTAGTGCAAGGCCTAAAAGTTTAATTATGGTGACAATGTTAACTAATGCATTCCACATGATTGATTCATTTATGATGTTGCAGCAGTGGATTGATATGGCATATGTGCTAATGGATCCTTCACCAAATCCTTTAGAAGTTGAATATACGCATGAACGTGTTTCTCAAAAGGAAATAGATGCAAAATGTCATGTTGAGATTTTAGCATGCTTTAATATTTTTGAGGCAATGCTGACTAAGGTAAAGTTAAATGATTAGCCTTTATTACACTTCTATTGCACTTTTAAGTGTGTACTTAACTATATATATATTTTTTTATATGCATATTAATAGGGAATATTTTTGAGAATTTGTATTATGTATATAGTAAAAATAAATGTGTTAACCACAGACATGTTTTTATTATGATTATTTACAGATTTCTATATTTTATATATTTAAATAAATTGAAATTCCTCAGTTATCTTCAACATTTAAAAATTAGTTGTCTGGAGATCAACAACCAGGCATCGATGGCATTTGAATTTGATTCACGCTTGCAACATCCCTTTACTGCAATGGTCTGTGGAGCTACACAGAGTGGAAAGGCTTTCTTTGTTCAAAACCTTTTGAAACAAAACAAGGAAGCCATTTCACCACAGCCCATGCACATTTTATGGTGTTATGGGGTAT
This sequence comes from Julus scandinavius, assembly GCA_034696685.1. Lineage (NCBI taxonomy): Eukaryota > Metazoa > Arthropoda > Diplopoda > Julida > Julidae > Julus > Julus scandinavius. The sequence goes on along the minus strand of JAQGAE010004781.1, from coordinate 5,643 downwards.
ATCAAAATGCATATGATGAAATGTCTAAAATAATTATTCCTAAAGTGGAATTAATACTTGTATTGCCTGAGGATATTGCTGAATTGTTTGATCCTTCTCAAAATAATTTACTTATTGTGGATGACTTAATGTCTGAAGCAAGGGATGATATAAGAATTACAAATTTATTCACAAAAGGATCTCACCATCAAAACCTAAGCATAATTTATATCTTACTAAATATTTTCCCCAAATGAAAAGAAAGCCGAACTATAAGCTTAAATGCTCATTATATGGTTTTGTCTAAAAATCCAAGAGATCCTTCACAAATTATGGCCTTAGGCCTCTAATTATACCCAGAAAATCCAAAATGCTTAGGTGCATCATTCCATGATGCTAAACTTCAGCCACATAGCTATTTATTAATTGATTTGAAGCAAAGAGCACCAGAACAGTTGCGGGTGCAGACAGGGGTGTTGCAAGGTGAAAAGTATTATGTCTACGTCCCTAAGCACAATGGAACCATTACTTGTTAAAGTACCTTTGTCACATGCACATGGTAGAAAGAAAATCAGAGTTATTTTCAGTATCATTGCATTGTATGTAGAGCTACTTGTTTAAGTTAATTTTGGCTTTGTTCTAATATCAAGGAGCAATAATTCTACTGTCATATTGCATAAATTAAGAGTAAACTTTACTAAAGACTTTAGAGCAGCATTGTTGACAAAACCACTTCGAGGAAAAGAAAAATTCTTCAAGGTACAGATGACTCAGTTGTTAAAGGTCTTTCAGAGGGTTGCTACATCTTGCTGAAAGGTAATGTACCGACAACAAAGAGTAAAATTAAGAAGCTAGACAGATAAAAGAAGGAGCTACACCAGATGGCCAACATGAAGTTAGCATTAAAAACAAAATGGAAGATCATGACGGAAACTGGTGGGTTTATCGGACCGCTGTAATCTGTCTTAACACCAGTAATTTCAGGCATTGTAGGCTTGCTCGTTTAATAATGACACATGTACGGAAAATGATGCTTGTGCCTAGTAGTGGCAGCAGTAACAACAGACGTGTCAATATGGTGCCAATATTAAATCCTTCAGCATATGAAACATCTGAAAAAGCCCTCACACACCGTTCGATAGATAAACTTGATGCAGAAATGTCTTATATATTAGAGAACAAAAACTTAGTGGAAATAAAAAATTGAAAATGTACACCCAAGTTTTGCAATGCCAGCTAACATTCCAAAACCAGTTAGTTAAGCCTATACCTATTATAGTGGAAGTCAATGATCCACAGTCATCAATTTTGCCTGTGGATCAAATTGAAAAGATGGGTCAATCTATCATCCTGTACCACTACAAGCAAAAGCAAGATGAATCGTCAATGCTCTATAAACCAACACTGATGTAATTACGTAGGATAAAAATTGGAAACTTGTCTTCAAAGGAACATCTGTTATAGGCACAAATATTGTTGATCTGGTCACTAACATTGTTAAAGCTGGAAAGAACATTGAACCCATTTAAACATCTCAACTTTTACAAGGATTTTAGCAAATTAACTTTCCACATGCATACATCAAAAATGATTTTTGGAGGCAACAACTGGCAGATGGTCAAATAAACTTCCAAAGTGCACCACAAGCATCTCCAGCAATGTCTGCCACACCTACACAAGGAAAAGTTTTAAAGGTTCATGCTTCAAAATGGTAAACTTTATATAACAAGTAAGCACACCATATTTTATTACAAGTGTCTGTCAATTATTTTAAGTCATACAATACTAGAAACAAAAGCCCAACACCATAGATTAATGATAAACACAGAATCATCAATGACAATATATTTTAAAATGTGCGATTCTAAGTCTACTTCAGCAATAACATCATTAAGTGATTTACTTTTCGAGTACAAACATTAAATATTTTTAAAACTCATTCCATGGCAACGATGATAAAGAAAAAAACAGGCAATGCAATCCACATGTCACAGAGAAATCAGATTGTATAATGCGCCTGTTATATTTCCTCGAGTAGCAATAATTCTTTATCCAATCCATCCATGCACTATGATCATATAAAGGTGTATGTCCATATGAATAAAAAAATTCACAGTGACCATTTAATGTTATGTATAGTGCTACCCAATGCTTTCCAGGATGGTCATGGCTTGCTGTATTAATGATGAATGCAGAAGGATATTTTGGAACTACATTTAAAAAATAATCTGCTGGATATACACCTTGAAATTGTACCTTAGTACACATGTCACCAAGCATGATTTTTGTTAGTTCACGACTATCCATGTTTATTTGCCAAAGTCAAATAAGACACTGCGGGACATATCCATTTGCATAAGATTTTGAAATTCTGCTAAGATTACTACATTTACAGTGTGGGGTAAAGGTTTTTTAAATTTAATTTCCAACCGTAGATTACCAGTTTTTACTAATTCATAAATATCTCCACAGAGCATATCCGGTGTGAAGTTAAATGCCCATAAAGTGTAACCTTTGGAGTACTCATCTCAATTAATGTCTAGGCCTTTGTCTAAATGAGTACTCCTGTCAAAACAAGTATGCAGTGTGTTAAAACTACGTATGTATTGACCTGCTTCAAAATCTGGTGTTAATGCTTCAAATGAAATTTGATGACCATCAATGGATACACTGATATAGTTTACATAATAAAGCTGAAAGTTGAATGGATTTTTATCATACACACCATTATGTGCCTGAGAACCTACAACACCTACAATTAATGCCTGGGGTAACTGACCCAAGAATAGGTTATCTTGTCTAGTATTAAGCTTACCTTTGGCAATTGAAAATGAAAGCACTTCTGTACGCCTTAAAGGATATTTTGCAATGCTTTTTCGCAATACAACAGCAGCATAGGATTTAATGACATTAGGAGCTATCCTAACTTTTCTGACATCCATTGATATATCTTGTATAACAACCTTATATCCTAAAGCTGTTTGTAAAGTCATGAGACAAAATTCATCCTTTGAACGGATTAATTTTAAGCGCAAGCTTACATTATTAAGCAGGTAACGATCCATATGCATAATGTCTAAATGAAGTGGACCAATCATTTCAATTGATTTTAAAGTTTAAAAAAAAATTAAATTGCTGTTTTAGCCCATAATTTGTATGCGTTGCTGTTGCAGAAAGATCAGTACCTTCCATGTGTCCAGGGGAATTCCGGTAAAAACATTAAGCAGTAAGTTTAGAAGTTAATGATTATTTACTGTAATTAAACAGTTTCCATGTATGCACGATTAGGGTATGTGCTACAGGCAGTTGTAAACATTTTATCATTAAGATGTGCATCCATCTGAGAAAACATAGAATGCATCCATAAATTTGCTGGAGCAACATAATCGTCTGCAAGCAAGTCTGAACCATCAGCTTTTGTGATCTTCGCTTTGACATAAAGCAGGGTATTAGCAAGGTCCAAATAATAGATGCATGTGCCTTGAACTCTAAATTCAATTGCTCCACTGTCAGTAATGCTGGTCACTGGTTTATGGGTTATCCACATCCCTACTTCGGTCTGGTCCATGGTGGGTGGTACATCAAATAAATCCAGTTGAGTTGCTGCACATGCGCTTGAATCTAGATATATATAGCTGCACATTATTAATCAAATATGTCTTGAAAGTGCTTATGCTTTTTTGATTTCTTGGTAGTGCCTTTTCTTTTTGACTTTCTTTTGGATGAGGTTTTTGCTTTTTTTGCCTTATGTATTCACAGTGAATGTACTGGATAGGGTAGTTTGTGCTTAAAAATTAATGGTCCAGAGCCTATTTGAGCTTTCAAATGATCGACTGCTTGGCTGGCAAGATTGTGGCTTGTCTGCTGAAATCGCTGACATGCTGAATCTTTTAAGTTAGCACCTGCAAGTGCGTTAGAGGCTACATCAAAACCTGTTCTAAGCAAGGCACGCCCCGCAACTTTAGCTCCTCGTTTGAGCATCGGTACTGCAGATCGAAATAGCCTTGCAAAAAATCCACCTAGGCTATATCCTCTTTGAAATCGTTGTCCTTGAAATACAGAGCCATTTCCATAACCAGCTTGATTCAGATAATACTGTGAGTAATCATAGGTAGGAGCCATGACCTCACTCAGTCACCAACATGCTTAAAATGAAGCTTAACCAGGACTTTACCAGTCTCAAATTTTAATGGCTCTTCAAAATCGGTGCGAAGTTTTATTTCGATGGTGTTAATCCGTTGTCTGGTGACTGGTATATAGTAAGGTTTTAAAAATATTTATTTATGTGTCTTTCAGCTATTCGATCCACAGGAACAACCCGAAGAAGTTGAGCCATTTTATCCCCTACATATTGATGTTCAACAATATCTGTGTAGATATATATACTGTTTACACCTCCCATCATATCTGGGGGATATATGGCCATGGCTTGATCTGTAGCTTGTTGTTTAGCAGAATTCTCACATTATTTTCAGCATCCAGAAAAAATAATCTTGATCTTTTATCATTTGATTTCACAAACACACGATTTAAAATTGTATTGTAATTCATTGTTATCCAGTGCTGTTTTTGTCTTGATGCACTTTGTTAAGGCTTGTGTGAGTTCCTGTGGAGTACCATAGTAACCTGATCTAATTTACAAGCTAGTAATTTGTGTTTTAAAACTTTTAAAGGATCTTTCAGGTTAGCAACATGCAAGACATTGTTGCTGTTGGTGACATTGATCCATGTACAAGGCACATGAATTTCAGAAAGGCCAACAACCCATTGACTATCTTACTGAAGAGGCTGAGCAACTATTGTAACATAGTCTGATGGAGTGTTCTTGAAAATTTTCAAACCAAGATTAGATGGCAAAGTGATGTTATAGCTCATGATGTTAATTACTCCACTGCTTACAACTGAATGATGTCTTTAGCTAGAACCCAGGAATTCATATTTGATGGGTATCCAAGCCATTTTACTAGTACATACTTTTGACCATGATGTTTTTATGATTTAAAACAGTTTCTACTACATATGTGGCATCACTGGCAGGGGTTGGTACTTTCTGCAATTCTTCTTTATAAAACGTTCCTTCAATTAGCATATTCTGATAATCTATTATTCTATTAACCGGTGGGGTGTGTGAAACTTTTGAAACAATTGTACAAATTTCTTTGGTCCAATTAGGTAGGTATCCTATGTCAAACACTATTTTTTGTTTGCTTATTCTCACAGAATCACCAACATTAAATTTGAATTTAGGCATAGGCCTTTTATAATTGCCAAATAGTTTTTTATGCACTAAATTTACATTGGCATAATTAATTTCAACTGGGGCTATACCAATACTACGATGTTTGCTGTGATTGCAAGCATCTAAAAAGTCTTGCAGCACAACAATTTATTTGTATGTATTTTTGAATGTAAAATATCACCACATTATTGTTTTTAATGTTCAATTAAATCGTTCTACAACTGCAGCCTTTTTATCACTTCTTGTGGAGAAGAAGTAAATTTTTTTTACTTAAAAAAGTTTTGTAAGGGCCGTCTAGGGCCCCTGACGCGAATAACACGAGTCGGTTGCATACATAATGCAAAATAGCATCTTTAATTTAACTCAGGAACTGGTGATCACAAAATGATAGCCTGCCAACTTGCAGGACTTACAACTGATAAACA